>RJWM01016696.1:0-45058 GCA_004363535.1 Dasyprocta punctata
ACCTGATTTTGTGCTGCCATGGAGAGTCTTTAAGGTGTCACGTCTTTTAGGCTGTTCAGGCCACTCTATTCTCAGTAATGGTCTGTTTGTGTACTTGAATCCTTTATAAACTGGAATGCCTTGAAGGCAGAGGACACAGTTTTTTCTTTCTTTGGTCTCTGGGTCAAGTATAGTTCTGAACAGGTTTTGCTTACATCAGATGTTTTACTGAATAACTGAATGACCTGGGAGCTGTGTGCAGTTTTGTCCTATTTAACCTTCCTCTAGGATCCAGTGCAGGCATCTGTCATGTCAGTATCCGTTATAATCACTTTTTACAACCTCCACCCACCTCATGTCTAGAAGTCTCAGATAAAGTTTCACTTAGTGTGACCACTCACCCCTGGACTCGGCTTCTGCCTCCCTGTGGTCCTGCTCACCTACAGCTCCTCCCTGGCCTGTCCCTTCCCTGCAGGAATTCTCACTTCGCACTGAATATCCGTGAAGCCCCCACTCTTCCCCCATGACTCAGTTTACCCTATAACCTCCTTTAGGAAGCTTTCTCGGAAGGCCTTGTGCAAAGTTAAACCTTTATTGTAGTGAGATCTCTCTGTCTGGAAGCTGGTATCTCCTGTCTTCCCTCCTGGATGCTGAATGTGTCAAGGACACTGACACTTCCTTGTTCGTTTCAGTGTCCCAGGGCCATGCAGGAGCTGGGCAACTGGTTGAATGATGAATCTTCAAGTTCCTTCCTTTCAGCTTCAGAATCAGGGGATCTGACTTCACCTCCCTTCCCTCTGACCCTGGCAGTGCGGATCTTGACTGCTTTAACCGTTCTTCACTCTCATTGCATGGGAAACAGGTGAATCAGGACAGTCGGCAGCTAGCCTCATAGCAGGCTTACTAGGGGCCTTCGTGGTTGTGCTTTTGCTTCTTGGAATTGGACTATATCTTTGGAAGGATCATGAGAAGAAGAAAATAGCGATGGAACAAGGCAGGTTGCACTTCCCCTTCTGGGTTCAGAGACCTCTCCTCTCTCCGACTGGACCCTGGGCTCCCTTTGTCCTTTACTTTGCTGCCAGGAAGTGGGTCCTGCAAAGGCAGCACTAGGTGTAAGCATGATGGCCTTGGGTTCATGGTGCTGGGGGAGCATTACCTGTTTCCTTGGCACAAAATCAAGCTCCACTCTGTCAATGACTCAGGTGCAAGATTGCAACAGGAACAAATTATCTACGATGATGACATCATGTATGCAGAGGTTACAAATCAGACATCTCAGGAGGACAAAGACAAGGTGAGAGGTGGGAGTGGTGACCAGCCTGGTCACTCACAGGTCACCCACTGCCCACTTTGGGCTTCCTAATCTCAGATACCTGCTATTTCTGGCCTTCCTCTTCTTACCTCTTTTTGTGCTAACAACAGCAGTAACTAAGCACATTTATAATTGACTTGTGTATTGCTGGGTGCTTTGAGGGAATTCATAAACATTTCATGTTAATGGACACTGATGGTATCTAGGTCTTTCTGGGGACACTGTATCCACCACCAGAACCCTCTGTTTTGTATTCCTAGGGCATTGGTGTACAGCCTCTGAAAGAAAACGGGCCACGCACTACTGTCTAAAGTGAGATTGGTGTCCTACATGAGCCCTTGAAGATGATTTAATTGGAGGAAGCAGGCAAAGCAAGCTCTCCTGGGACCACTGCACTCTGAGTCTGACATCTGCAGTCATCACTTTCCTTTGGCTTTGCTTCAGCTCCTAGTGCCCTTGGTCTGTATTACCCTGACCTGGCGGCCACCCCTCACTGAGCAAGGTGGTCCTGTCACTTCTGACAGCTCCCCATTGTTCCAGCATACTCAGGATCCTCATGCCTGCAAGGGAAGATTCTTCCCCAATCATCGATGTGCCCCTGAGTTCTCTTCTCCAAAAACTTTCCCAAGAGAACCCTGCCTGACTCTGTGGGAAAATCCCTGCCTCCACTGCTTGGTCATGTCTGTCTTTTGAGAACAGGGCCTGGGCATGGGAACTGCGAAAGGGTGTTGACTGTGCCCCAGAGGAGAGTGTTAGGATGGGTTCTGGATTGTATGCTGATGAGGGCACCGACATGAGTGGGAAACCAAGCCTTCCATGGCTGTGTGTGAGTGTGTGTGTGTGTGTGTGTGTGTGTGTGTATTTGGGGAGTTTCTATGCCCCATTTCCTTTCCTCCCTTCCCTTTCCCTCCATCTCTTTATCTCATTCTCATTTGCAAAAGAACTATCTGCCCCCCTTATGTATTATATATCTTTTATTTTGCTCTTTATATTTTGAGTTTCTCATATAAGAAAAGTTGTACAATATTTAAACTTGTGTGTCTCGTGTATTTCACTTGGGAAGCAGAAATTTCCATTGTACAGATGCAGAATATAATCCGAGATTTAATGCCTTCAGAGTTTTCCAGAGTGTGTATAGTACAGACATGATTCAAGTCTACAGTCAATCACAATTTCATTTATTTTAACTATCTCTCTTTCACCCGTGACATCCAACCTGTCATTATGATCGCTGATTTTTTTCCTTCATTAGGCTCCTTTTTTTCCATTCTTTCCTGATTAATTTTGTGTGTCAACCTGACTGGCTTATGTGATGCCAAAGTCATTGTCAAACTTTTCTTCCAGGTGGATCTGTTTTCAGAAAAATTTAGAATGTAAATTATTTGAGTGAGTAAAGAACAATGCCCTCACTAATATGGGCAGGCAGGCATCATTCCATCTCCTGAGGGTGTGAGTTGACCAAAAAAGTAGAATGGGGGCTAATTGATCCTCTCTGCTTCAGTTCAGATAGCCCTCTTTTCCTCCTTCAGACACTGACCCTTCTTGTTCCTGAGCCTTTGGACTCAGCCTGGACATACGCCAGCGCTGCTCTGGCTCTCAGGCCTTTACATTTGGACTGCAACTGCACTTGGGTTTTCTTAGCCCCCAGCATGCACACAGCAGATCTTTGGACCTCTTGGCTCCATCAGGCCCTGAGTCAATCCTCCATGATGAAGGACTTTCCACATATATACTGTTGATGCTGTTCCTCTATAGAGCCCCAACTCATGTGCTTTCTATTTTCTAGTTCAGCTGTACCATATTTTTGCATTTCTACCAGAAATGTATCAAGATTTCTTCACATCTATTCTAAATCTTATTATCCATTTTATTGACTGTATACATCCTCATACATGTAAGTAGCATCTTATTGTGATTTTGATTCACATTTCTTTAATGACTGATATTTGTGACATTTATTCATGTCTGTGTGACCATATGTATACCTTCTTGAGAGAAATCCCTTTCTGTCTTGAGTTCTCTGTCAGACATGCATTGTCCCCACCATTGCATTGAAACTGTTCTTTTCCAAGTCACCAGGGAACTCCACATCATTAAGTGCAATGGTCAGTGTGAAGCCCTCGTCTTCCTTAACACCTCAGAACACTGTCTTCACTACCAACCATTTCTTCCTACTCAATGACTGCCTTTTAGTTTCTCTTCATGGTTTCTTCTCATCCTTCCCACCTCTAAATTATGGAATATCCCAAGATTCAGACCTAGGCTACCTATCTTCACTACCTACATTTTCTCTTTCCAATGTTCTGGTCACGCTCTGATCCTTAGATCCTGTGAATTTACCATACATAGCAAAGTGGACTTTGCAGAAGTGTTTGGTGTTAAAGACTTTGAAATGCAGAGAATATCAGGATTATCTGAGTGGGCCCAAACTAATAACCTGGGATTTTAAAAAGCAGAAGATGAAAAATCAGACAAGTGTGTAAGAGAGGTAGGATGAAAAATGGACTTAACCCACCATTACTGTCTATTAGAATGAAAGAAGGCAAGCACAGGTCAAAGAATTGTGTTGTTCTTACACAAAAGGGCCTCGATTTTCAGCCTGCAAGAAACCAAGACCCGGGTTTTCTTTTTTTTTAATTATTATTAAGTTTATGGTACCATATATATATATATATATATATATACACATCACATTCATGAAATTATATGATATACAGGTACAAATTCCCTATGATCAAAGGGAATTTGTACCTGTACATGATGTATTTCTAGGGTTTTGTTTTTGTTTTTGTTTTTTCTTTTTCTTTTTCTTTTCCTTTTTGGTACCGAGGATTGAACTCAAGACATTGTGCTTACCAGGAAGGTGCTGAACATGACATATTTCAGTTGTTCTTTTTGCGTATTTCCCTCCCCTCACTTCAACCACTCTTCCCCTCCTTATCTTTGTTTCCATTTTATACTTTCCTCATGTATTTTCTTTTTCCTCCCTCCCTTTCCTCCTCCCCTCCTTAGTTTCCCTTTCCTTTTGAAGAATTTCTTCCTTTTTCACAATATCTACTGTACATTTTGGTCCTTATTTACACTTTAATTTTCTCACACCAGAGAGACAATGTGATGTTTACACATACGTGTCTGATTTAATTCACTTAAGAGTATGGTCTCAAGGTGCATCTTTTTAGCTATAAATGTCTCAAGTTTATCCTTCCTTATGGCTGAGTAGTACTCTGTTGTATGAAAACCCCCCACATATTTATCCATTCATGGTTGATGAGCATTTGGGTTGTCTCCAAGATTTAGCTATTACAAACTGAGCTGCTATAAACATGGGTGTGCATATATTGGGGTTGTATAATGCTATTAATTCTTTTGGCAAGATACTGTCGCGCGCCTTCCCGGCCGGCAGGAAAACTCACGACACACGGCAGGTGCGGCGGCACACAAGCTTTAATCGTCTCGAACCTAGCACCCTGTGGAGACCTCTACCCGTCCACCCGTGGTGGCTCTTGTGTGTCTCCCTGAGAGGGGCCTCGTGTGGTCCGCTTGTCGCGGCTCCTTTCGTGCTCCTCTCCTTGCCCTGTTCGGGTCCTCTTCTTCTTCTTTCTTCTTCTCTCTCTCTGCTCCGGCGGGAGCTCGCATATATACAATCTCAATACCTAATCAGAATACAGCAGGGGATACATTCTCATTGGTTGGCGTCATTAGTAACTGGGCAGAGATCATCTACAGCGGGGTTGTTAACGCCCAGGAAACGGGAAACGGGCGCCAACTTGGCTCACTCGACGGGCGGGGCAATCTAGCTCAGGCCTCAGCTCCTACATACAGGCCTCACGGCAGAAGCACATCTCCGAGGATGGCTCCCCACAAGATACCAAGAAGGAGAATAGCTGGATCAAGTGAGACCTCTATTTCTAATTTTCTGAGGAATCCTCAGACTGACTTCCACAGTGATTGCACCAGTCTGCTTTCCCACTAGGTGTGGAGAAAGGCTCCTTTTCCCCACATCCTCACCAGCATTTATTAGTTGATTTCTTGGTAATAGCTATTCTTTCTGGAGTGAGACAAAATCTCAGCATTGTTTTAATATCCATCTCTTGAATGACTACTGACACTGAAAAGCTTTTTCATATATTTATTTGGCATTTGTAGTTCTTCATCTGAGAAGTGAATATTCATCTCGGATGCCCATTTTTGGACTGGATCTTTAAATTTGTGGGGTCTGATTTTTTTTCCAATTCTTTATATGTTCTAGATATTGGTCCTTTGTCTGAGGAAAAACTGGCTAAATTTTTTTTTTGCTCTGTTGGTGATTTCTTTTGCTATGCAAAAGTTTCTTAATAAGTTGAGACCCCAGTTGTTAATTCTTTGTAGTATTTCATGTGAACTCAGGATTTCGTTCATGAAAGAACCTGAGTTTTCTAATGGTAAACAACAGAATTGCGGCAACCAGAGTAAAAAGGACATACATTCTGCCTTAGAGTGTATTGAAAGGAATATAGCCTTAATTTTATTTCAGAGATACATTAGATATTTGGCCTCTAGAACAAGGTGATAGTAAGCATTTGTTGTATTAAGTGCATTGTGGTCTGGTAGAGCAGTAATAGAAATAATTTAAATATCATATCGTCTTGTGGTTTCAAATACTTCGAGTACTCCAAAGTGCCCAGCCTGAGTATCTCCAATGGACTCCACATTATAAAAATTCAATTCTTTTTATGGCATCTCTACTTGACTTATGGTATCTGCAACTTGGCATGTCTAAACTTAAACTCTCTAACCATGCTTCCCATACAGTGTTCCTGTCCCAAAAAATGTCAGCTCTATCCTTACATTTATTTCAGGGACAAAACCACAAATACTACAATGTCTTCATTCAGCACATGAAGCATGTCGCTGACCCAGTGTGACCAGCATCCCTCAGCTGGACAGCTGCAGTAGCCTCATGGTCTCCTTGATTCTCTTTTTAACTTCTTAAGCTTAATCTTTAAATCAGCATCTACAATGATTGTTTCAAAATGTGATTTGCATCATGTCGCTTTTCCTTCAGTGGACAATGTCTGCATGAGCATAAGTCATCTGCATGTATGTATAAATATCCAAAATGGACACAGAAAATATCGTAAAACCTATGTATTTTCTCCTTTAAGAACTTGAAGACCAAATTCTATTGTCATTAGATTTCTTCAAAATGTTAAAGAGATCATTTTTGTTATCACATATATATTTACAAGTGCGACAGAAAATAGAAGGATTTCATTTATGATTTGGAAAGCTGGACAAAACAAAAAAGGGAAATGAATTCTGCCTTTAATCATCCGGGCTACTTGGGCAGCTCTCACTTCCCTTTTTCTTGGTGAAGTCAACTTTCACATTTCCAATATGCATGACAATGCGAAGGACTTTAATCAGCGTTATCACATCCCTGTCCCTCATGGATCACACAGAGATTGTGGGAGGGGGTTTCTGGTTAAGGGGGCGCTGTGAACTTGTAAGGGCTGGCTGTATGGCTGACAGTTCTGAGGAAAGTGGGAATTTAGACCTGCACATATTCTATGTGATTTTGCCAGAGCTCCCTAAAGCCTAAGAGTGTCCCGAGGAAGGAGACTGGAGGAGGCTCACCACCTTGGGCTTTATAACCACTTCACCAAGTGACTGTGACTGACTATTGTAGGGAAAGTTGGGGACAGACAGGAAAAGGTAGGGGCCCTAGTGAAGTTTCTTGCAAATCTTGATTGGGAAGAGTTAAACCCCTGCTAGAGAGAACAATTAAGAGAAACAAGGAGAACTGATAAGCAGCCCTGCCCCACTTGGTGCCAAAGCCCCAATTCACTCCTCTCCACCTCCAGTAAAGTACAAGGAGAGAAGGTGGGGAGGAGGCTATATTACCGAAAGCTCACTTAGGATGTTAAATATATATATATATATATATATATTTACTTTCACCATGTTCCTGCACTAAAATGCACATGTATTCCCTTACTAAGTGCTACCTCAGCCTTGAAAGTAAGGCCTACCATAAGTTTCAGAGATAGCACCTTAGCAGCATGAAGACAGGCTAAACCAGCTTACCTAGGGATTTGTGCACAGGCAATGGAGTGGGTCAGTGGCTGAATCAAGGTCTTTAAAGCCTGAAATAGCCAATCAAGTTGTAACAAATTTCAGAGGGCCAAGTCTTTTTCTGGCCAGGGGCTAAGAACAAAGACTCTTGAGCACTAGCTCTGGGGTCCCTACTTTTCTCCAAGGTAGATGTCCATCTTCTCTCATTTCTCTCCTTTTTCCAATAAAGTGATTTTGATTGTCCCTGTAAATTTGTATCTCTAATTGTTTATATAAATTTAAGATTCCTAGATCTATAAAATTTGCCTTCACAAAAGATGGGAGAACTACAAAAATTCTCTTCAACTATGAAATGAAATTTGTCTCTTTTTGTCTTCGAGTTTTCCATTTGGAATCACTCATCAAAATCATGATTCCTAATGCACTCAGCGGCCCTTCAAATGGGATTCAGAGCAGAGTGGTGATAAACACCAGTGCCTGCTAGGACTGTTTTCTTCTCTTTTTGAAAACCCTGGTCACACTGCTTCTCCATATTACTCCTGGGGTACATGCTAATTTTTACTTTCTTTGTGTTTTCCTACCTACTATCATCCCAGTTCCCGGGAAGGATGACAGGAGGTTGGTAGGCCCGACCTAGGAGTCCTGCCCCCAGTCTTCTGGAAAAGGTGTGTCCCTAGAAGTGAACAAGACTTTCTGAGCACAAAGGTGGCAGTTTTCTGGTCCATTTGGTTTTTGACTACACGGGTGAGGCTTGTGTTGTATTGGCAGGCTTACAACTGGGTACTAGGGAACGGGGTGGTATTGGTGTCCCTCTCTGCCCAAGCTCCCTAAGGAGACCCACGTTCTTCCAGAATACGTTCAGGCCCTGTGGCCCTGTGCTCCTGGGCGACACTGCATCAGCCTGTTGTGATGCACACTGACTTGGCCAGGATCTGGGTTTGGAATCCTGACTCTGGGCCAGGCAGGGTCAAGAGGATTATGACACTCGCAAAGCACATTAAGAATCTAATACCTCTTTTATTCTCAAAACATTCTGCTGAGAAGGCAGGAACTTTTTCAGACAAAACCCAAAACAAAATAAAACAAAAAATCCCCCTAAGATTTGCAGTGGTCAAAACTGTCTCAATGTCAAATAATGAGAAAGTTATACAGAAAGCCACCTATACAGAGAGGGGGATACAGTTTCTCAGCTCTTTTCATCATCTTTGCCTCTATCACAAAGTTAGATTAACCCCCAGTTGACCTCCACAAACACAGCAGGTCTTTCATAATACTTAAAGAATATGGAGGATTATATTGGGGTGTCATGTGTCCCCCCAAGGATTCCTGTAACATGGACGGGGCTGAGTCTGGCATTCGTGATAGGTTTGTTGTCTGGCACTGAGATTGGCGATGTGAGTGTTGCACCAGCCCAGTGGTAGAGCTAACACACAGTGTAAAGGAGGCGGGTCTTCCTCTTGCTTGCTTCCACCCTCTCTCTCTCACCAGTGCACCATGCTGTTGCAACAGCCACGAATAGCGGCCATGCCATGCCATGCTGCCTTGGAGCCAACTGAGTATGGACTGAAACTCCCAAGAAACTGTAAGAAATAAACCTTTCCTTTCCTAATTTTGGACATCAGGTATTTTGTCTCAGCAATGAGTGAAAAGTAACTAAGACAAGGATATAATCAAACATCTTAGAATATAACTTTCACAGCACTTGTGAAACATTTTCTAGAAACTGGGCTTGACATTCTTAAGTTCTTGTCCACACTGAAGACATACAAAGTTAGGGTGGAGAGAAAGGAAAGCGGATATCTTTGAAGTAAGTTGTGCTATGAGCCCTCTCTCCACCCCACTAGGTTCCTGCCACAGACCCCCAGCTTAGTGAAAAGCCCTCAGTGAGACCAAGTAGAGAGACGTCACTTGTACCTTGAAATGGAGAGGATAGGTGTCTAGGTCAACCCTGTGAAACTCAAGTAGGAGGTGCTGATGATGGAACAGAGTCAGGGAAGGAAGTTGCTTTACCATTAGTGGGTTAAATTGCATGGTTTTCATTAACTGGTAGTAGGACCTTCAAAGAATTTTGTTGCAGATCCTTAGAGGAGAACGGAGAGAGTCTGTTCAAAATGAATCAGTAAAGAACTAGGAGTCAAAGACAATAGTGTTGCGTTGAGAGTCATTACCTAGGACAAGGTGAGTGTGAGATCCCCAGTATGGGAATGGTAGAGTGGCCCAGGAACCTGTGAAATCTCCTGAGGGAAAGAGTCAGCCAGACATGGCAGAGCCCAGAACCAGCTGCTTGATGACCACAACAGGAGTAGTCAGGAACAGAATTTCCCGTGTCCTCTGCCTCCATCCTCTTCACTGCTCCCCCTCCTTTTCTCTGTGGAGTTGGGGAGGGAGTTCCATTGTGTTATTTTTCTCTGTAATCCTTGTGGACCTTTGGAGGGAATTTTGTCCCAGCACTTGTGGGTCTCTTCCTATATCTCCAGCTGTGTGTAGTCCTCTCATCTCAGAAGACTGCTGACATCCATGATCCCTGCTGCAGCCTTGAGTGCTGAAGGTCATGTACTCTGACCTTCCTCATTTTGAACTCAGACATCTGACCCAACACTTTATTTCTCCTGTAGGAGCCCATGAAAACTTGGATTTCCCAATATTGTGTGAGGCTGCGGGGAAGTTGAACTGCTCTAGAGGCAGTTTTTTTCTAAATGCACCATGCTTCAGTTCCTATTGAACAGGAATTTCTGAGACAAAGCAGCAGGCTCCTATGAGATCAGTGACAAGTGGGATGCAAACCTCTGCTTTCTGTTCCCATTAACCTCTCTGGAGTTCTCATCACCTCTGCCCCAGCAGGTGGTCATATCAACTCCCTTTCAGGCTTTATTTAGAGTCTCATCTTTAATGCATTTCATTAAAAGTTACTTTATTCCAGGAAGTGAAATACATATTTACATGAATCCAAAATTCATCCCTGAAAAAAATCCTGAAGAAAATTGGTATAGAAAGACCTTACCTCAATGTGATAAAAGTCATCAACATCATATTAAATGGAGAGCAGTAGGGCAGAACTGAGGATGCAGGAACAACCCGAGGTACATTCAGCTATCTGATTTTTTTTTTTTTTTTTTTTTTTGCTATCTGACCTTTGACAAAGGGGCCAAAAATATGTGCTAGAGCAAATGGTTCTGAGAAAACTGTTTACCCACATGGAAAAGTTTGAGTCTAGACCCACATATCTCACCACAGACTAAACTAAAATAAAAGTAGGTCAGAGATCTAAAAATTAAGATGTTAAAACTCAACCTGGGGAACATGGACTGGGGAGAGTAAAGATAGAAGCTAAGCCCCCATCTGTAAGCCTGCCAGTGTGCAGGCTGGGTAGAGGAGAACAGCACCCCTGACCCCCCAGCAACCATCTGATTCAGAGGAACTGTGTTGTTTGATCGACCTTGCAAGCCTAAAGCCAAGTAATTATTTAGAGGACAACAATATGCACTATAGTAGCTACTGTAAATTTCCTACTGTCTTATCAATGTTTAGATTTGCTTTATTGCTCTGTTTAATTCCCTTTAAAATTACAGATATAAAGAACTGAAGAAGTTAGTGGGATCTAAAATGTACAATAGATATTATGAAGGTGAAAGGGTTGGAAAAGGAAAGGTTTTAGTCATTGTTAATTTCCTATTACCTTGTGTTGAAGTCCTGTATGGTTTTCACTGTTTTCTTTGGTTTGGTTTTATTCTGTTTTGTTAGATTCTACTATGTCTGATGGTTTGGGCAGCTATTTTAAAGATGACAAGATATATTATGGTAGCCATTGTTGATTTCCTATTATCTTCTTTTGAAGTCCTGTATCACTTTCATCATTCTGTTTTGATTGGCTTTATTCTGTTCTGTTTTGTTTGATTTTATTGTGTCTTATGGTATGGACAACTATTTTGAAGATAACATGAGGCATTATTATAGCCATTGTTGATTTTCTATTATCTTGTTTTGAAGCCTTGTATTGCTCTCATTATTTTGTTTTGATTGGCTTTATTCCATTTCATTCTGGTTAGTTTTATTCTCTTTAAAATAAAATTTTAAAAATAAATAAAACTCAACCTTGTGGATGATAAAATAGGTAGAACTCTTGACATTATAGGTGTAGGCAAGGAGTTTCTGAACACAACCCTAATTGCATATGAAATAATATCAAGAATCAACAAATGTGATTATATCAAATTTAAAATCTCCTGGGCAGAAAACTAAACAACTAACAAAGAGGCAACTTACAGAGTGAAAAAATTTGCCACCTACACCCCAAACACAGAACTAACATCTGAAAGTATAAAGAACTCAAAATTAATTCCCTCAGAAATAAAAGACCAATCAGAAAATGGGCAACTGAAATGAATGAATGGGCACTTGTACAGCAAAATAAAAGATAGACAATAAGAAACAGGAAAATAGATCTCTTGCAAACAACAATGAGACCAAGAGATGGAGGGCTAGGGAGGGAGAAAATGGGAAAGGGACATAAAATAATGATAATGAGTTATGTACCAACTCTCACAATAAATGTAATTATTATGTACAGCAAACATATACTAATAAAAACAAGAATTAAAAAATATCCTTGCCTGTGTTTGTGTACCCTTCCCCATTTTATGGGAAATGCACTTGCAAGTTTTACCTGGCTTTTTCCCTTTTTAGTTTGTGACTTGTTGAAAGAACCCTGCTCAGAGTCTACATTCTTTGGTTTAGGAATGTGTAATTTTTTTATCAGTGGTACAGTGTTCTTACCTAATTTGGAAGTCATGAAATTCTTACTCTTAGGAAGATTGTGACCTCCACCTCAAAAGTAACTTCTGCTTTTGCCCCAAGTGTGGAAGGTTTACGTTCATCAAGGATAATTGGAAGAGAAAAAGTACTTCGGAAACTTTCAGAGAGCAAAGCACTTGAGTTAATTCTCGAAGTTTCTTTCAGACTGCTGTGCTTGATATAAATATAAAAATGGCTTAATTATCTAACTTTAGTTGAAGAAAACTTCAGACAAAGAAACAAGGAACTCATGGTAAGGGAGTGAGAGTATTTTGAAGTTCTAGAGGCCTGAATGGCTACAGAACCAGAAACCTGCCTGAGGGGCCCGTGGTTTATGTCACCACACAAGGAATCAGTCTAAGTCACAGTTAGTCAGTGTTTGTCACCATATGTGGGCCTATGGTACATACTAGAAAACAATATTCCACCCCTGTCCTGAGAATCAGGTTTGATCCCACTGCCCTGCACAATGGGTGGAATCCGAGAAATTGGAATCTAATTCTGCACTGTGCACAAATGTGGATGATAAATTCCACCATGTACTGACATTCTGAGACCAGAAACTACCTTAAGAAAATCAGTGATGCCTATAGGTCCCTACAAGAGAAGCAATAAACAATCCAGGGAGACAGTTCCTCAATTCAGAGAGTATGTACAGATTCCTGTAAAGAACAATTACTGTTAAATTTATGATAACAACAAATAATCATTGACATGTTAGGAAATGCACATATCACACACACACACACACACACACACACACACACACACATAGATTGAGATAGAGATAGTGATAGAGATAGAGATAAAGATATAGAGAGATAGATCCAGAGGCTTTGAACTCCATCCAGCAAGATGTCTGCATGGCCCCAGAGGTGCCACACTTCCGGGTGAGCTCTGCCTAGCCACCTGGGTCCCAGAGGTTCTTAACTCCACCCAGCCAGGCCTAAAACTTGAGCACAATCCATCAGGGGAACACCCAACCAACCTCACAGGTCACAGAGGTACCAAGCCCAGCCCAGCCCAGAGCCCCAGAGTTGCTCATCAGGGAGTGACCAACATAGCCAATAGGTCTTGGAGAATTTGAGCTCTGCCCATCAGAGTACAAGGTCCCAGCTCCATAGTGCAGGGGTGCAGCCCAGCTAGCCACGTGGCAGTTCTCCCACAGCAGGTCCCAGAGGTTCTGAACTCTCTTCCAGCCAGGAGCAAGGTCCTGCACCATATGTTAAGGGCAGGCTCTGGCTAGCCCATGCTCCAGAGGCTCTGAACTCCTCTCAGCCAGACACAAGGTCAAGGCAGTGCCGCACTCTGGGGGCACACTCTGTGTAGCTGTCTGAGGCCTGGAGGTTCTGAACTAAGACCCTGGTACCACAACCTGGGTGTGTGTCCCTGCTAGCCACCTGGGTTGCAGAGGCTCTGAACTCCACTCACCCAGGTTCTAGGCCCTGGTGACACACTCCAGAAGTGTGCCCCTGCTACCTGCAAGGAAGATCCAAACTCTGCCCAGCCCAGAGTGCCACAGCATCCCAGCATGGTACATCAAGGGAACATGCAACCAGCCTCACAGGGCACAGACCATAAGGATCTGGCACCATAGTTCGAGAGTGTACCCTGGCTATCCACAGGGATATTATAGGAGTGAAGTTCTACCCAGTGCAGCATTCTAGTGCAATCCATCAGGAGGGTACCTGGCCAGCCACACAGGTGCCAGAGGAAAATCACAAAACAAAAGACCAAGATGCAATCTCAGTCCTCCAGCCTACCAAGAACAAACCCATAAACACTGAAATGGAAAACACTGGAAATCATACCACTGAACTTTCTGAAATGATAGCAACTGAAGTAAAAAACAACTCCATGAAGCTACAGATCAGAAATAATCTCTCAGCTAAAAAATTAAATGACAAACATCATGAAAGAAATGCTGCATGTATCTAAAGAAGAGCTAGATAAAAAAATAGAAGAACATAAGAAAATGATGGAAACTTTGAATGAACAAAATAAGACACAATTAGAATGCATGGAACTGATTCAAAGGGAAAGTCAGGAAACTAAAAATTCCATTGAAAGCTAGCAAAATCACTTGAATAAAGCTGAAGATAGACTCTCAGACCTTGAAGACAGCATGGAAGCTTACAATCACGAAAGGAAAGATCTCTTAAAAACAACAAGGAATCAGGAAACAGCAATTCAACAGCTGCAAGATGATGCAAAGAGAAACAATATAAGACTGATAGGTGTCAATGAAAAATCAGGGGTCAACACAAATGATCTGCAAAGACTATTTGCAGAAATAATAGCAGAAAATTTTCCAAACATGAGAGAGCAATCAGATATTCAGACAAGTGAGGCATATAGAACCCCAATTAACCATAACCAAAATAAATCTTCACCCAGATGTATAATAATTAGGATATCAGAAATTCAGCACAAGAACAGAATACTAAAAACTATCGAGAAAAGAAACAGATCACCTATCAGAATCATGGCAGACTTCTCAACAAAAACCTTCAAGTCAAGGACTTGGAGTGAAGTATTTCAAATCCTGAAAGAAAACAACTTTCAACCCAGATTGATGTATCTAACAAAACTATCTTTAAAAACTGATGAGGAAATAAGATACTTCCACAACAAAGAACAACTGAAGAAATTCATGGCCACCAAACCAACACTACAAAAAGTACTGAAAGACACTCTAGAAAGAGACTACAAAGAGACAGCTGTCTTAAGAACAACAGCAAAATGAAACCACTAAGCAGGGCAAACAATTAAACAGAAAATGTAGAAAACCAACAACAGAAAGATACCTTGACAGGGATGAGTCAGTACATATCAGTTATATCAATCAATGTAAATGGTCTCAACTCACCAATAAAAAGAAACAGACTGGCAGAGTGGGTTAAGAAACAAAACCCAACAATATACTGTGTACAAGAAATACATTTAACTCAAAAGGAAACTCACACACTAAAAATCAAAGGGTGGAAAACAATACTCCATGCAACAGGAACCCAGAAAAAAGCAGTGGTAGCTATTTTGCTTGCAGACAATGTGAACTTCAAACCAAGAATGATCAAAAGAGATAAAGAATGTCACTATGTACTTGATAGGGGAAAACGTGAAGAGGAAGAGATTACAATCATAAATATATATGCAACAAATGTGGGAGCACCCAACCGTGTAAGACAAATCTTAATAGACAAGAAAAACCAAATAAACAATAATACAGTTCTAACAGGGGTACTTAACACCCCATTGTCACAAAGAGACAGATCAACCAAACAAAAATCAACAAAGAAATAACAGAACTGAATCAAACTTGTGAACAAATGAACCTAGTAGATGTGTACCAAGTATGCCATACAGCAACATCAGAAGACACATTCTTCTCCACTCTACATGGATCATTCTCTAAAATAGATCATATACTAGCCCACAGAACATGCTTAAGTAAGTGCAAAGGAATTGAAATAATTCCTTGCATATTATCTAACCATAGTGCAATAAAATTGGAAATTAATGACAATAAACCCCACAAGAACCCCATAAACACATGGAAATTAATAACATTTTCCTAAACAAACAGTGGGTCACAGAAGAAATTAAAGAAGAAATTAAACAATATCTACAATCAAACAAAAATGCAAAAACAAATTACTGGAACCTGTGAGACAAAATGAAAGCAGTCCTCAGAGGGAAATTTATAGCACTAAACTCCCACACCAAAAAAAATGGAAAGAACACACATAAACAGCCTAATGCTGCACGTCAAACTTCTAGAAAAAGAAGAACAAGTCAAGCCCAAAGCCAAAAGTAGGTAGAAAATTATAAAGATCAGAGCAGACATTAATGCAATTGAAACTAAGAAAGCAACACAAAGAATTAATGAATCAAAGAGTTGGTTCTTTGAAAGAATAAATAAAATTGATAAATCCCTAGCCAACCTTATCAAAAAGAGGAAAGAAAAAACTCAAATCCATGCAATAAGAAATGAAAAGGGTAAAATCATTACAGACCCTGTGGAAATACAGAAGATCATCAATACCTATCTCCTTAATGAACATAGATGTAAAAATCCTCAATAAAATACAGGTAAATACAATGCAAGAAGTCATCAGGAAGATTATACGCCATGATCAACTGTAATTCATCCCAGGAATGTAGGGATGGTTCAACATACCCAAATCAAAAAATGTAATACACCATATCAACAGTCAAGGACAAGAATCACATGATCATCTCAATAGATGCAGAAAAAGCTTTTGACAAAATCCAATACTCATTCATGACAAAAACCCTTCAGAAAATCAGAATGCATGGTCTCTACCTCAACCTGATAGAAGCCATATATCATAAACCAATAACCAACATCTTACTAAATGGACAAAAACAGAAAACTTTCAACCTGAAATCAGGAACAAGATAAGGATGCCCATTACCACTCCTATTCAGTGTAGTTCTGGAAATATTAGCCAGAGCAATTAGACAAGAGAGAGAAATAAAAGGAATAAGGATAGAAAGGGAAGAAGTTAAATTATCATTATTTGCAGATGATATGATACTCTACATAGAAGATCCCCAAAAATCCATTGAAAAACTTCTAGATGTAATAACCAAATTCAGTACTGTAGCTGGATACAAGGTCAACACTCAAAAATCAATAGCATTCTTGTACACAAACAACAAACTCACTAAGAGAGAATAAGAGAAGCCACACCCTTCACTATAGCATCCCAAAAAATAAAACACTTAGGAATCAATCTAACAAAGGAAGTAAAAGATCCGTACAGTGTAAATTACATTATTCTGAAAAAGGAAATTGAAGAGAATGTCAGAAAATGGAAAGATATTCCCTGTTCATGAAGAGGAAGAGGAAACATTGTGAAAATGGCCATTCTCCCAAAATTGTTATACAGATTTAATTCAATTCCAATCAAAATACCATTTGTGTACCTCACAAAGCTAGAGAAATCATCCCTAAAATTCATCTGGAACCAGAAGAGACCTAGAATAGCAAAGGCAATTCTGGGCAACAAAGGTAAGGCAGGAGGCATCACAATTCCCGACTTGATACTATATTACAAAGTTACCGTGATAAAGTCAGCATGGTACTGGAATAAAAGCAGACCTAAAGATTAATGGAATAGGTTAGAATATACAGCCACAACTACAAACACACTCAGCCACCTCGTCTTTGACAAAGGGGCCAAACATGTACACTGCAAGAAAGATAGTCTCTTTAATAAGTGGTGCTGGAAAAACTGGCTTTCCATATGCCAAAAACTAAAACTAGATCCATGCCTATCACCATGGACTAAACTAAAGTCAAAATATATCAAAGATCTGAATATTAAAACAGAGACACTAAATCTACTGCAAGACAAAGTAGGTAAAATTTTTGAAGACATAGGAGTAGGCAGAGAATTCGTGAACAAAAATCAAATTGCATGGGAAACACTTTCCAGAATCAACAACTGGGATCTCATGTTACTAAAAAGTTTTTGCATGCCAAAGGAAATTTCCAACAGAGTGAAAAGAAAACCCACAAACTGGGAAAATATCTTAGCCAATTGTCCAGCAGACAAAGGACTTCTATCTAAAACATATAAAGAATTTTTTTAAAAATCAGGCCCTCAAAATTCAAGGACCCAATCCAAAAATGGGCATCTGAGATGAACACAGACTTCTCAGATGAATAAATACAAATGGCAAATAAATATATGAAAAAATGTTCAACATCAGTGGTTATTCAGGAAACACAAATTAAAAGAACACTGAGATTCCATCTCAAACTAGAAAGAATGGCCAAGATCAAGAAATCAACAAATAACAAACGCTGGAGGGGCTGTGGGGAAAGGGGAACTCTTTTCCACTGTTGGTAGGAGTGCAGGCTAGTGAAACCACTGTGGAAATCAGTGTGGAGAGTCTTCAAGAAGCTAGGATTAGAGATTCCATTTGACCCAGCTATCCCGCTTCTGGGCATTTTCACATAAGCGAAAACATCACACCACAGTGATATATGTGCACCCATGTTTACAGCAACACAATTTGTAATAGCCAAATCTTGGAAACAACCCAAGTGCCCATCAATCAAGGAATGGGTAAAAAAGATGTAGTATTTTTATACAACGGGGTTCTATTCAGCTATAAAGAAAGATTGCGTCAAGACTTTTATAAGTAAATGGACACGACTTGAGACCATACTCATAAGTGAAATAAATCAAGCTCACATGTATAAATACCGTATAGTCTCCCTAGTGTAAGAAACTGAAACAGTATATATGATCCAAAATGTACAATAAATACTGTGTAAGGGTAAGAAACTGCTTGAAGAGGAAAAGCAATTGGGATAGGGAAAAGATATATATTCATAAGATAGCTAAAATGACTATACTATTAAATGTATTAGTTATTGGAAAAGAACAATGAATACTTATATGATTAGATCAATTTTATATGTCTGTATCTGTTAATCTAAGCAACCTTTTTGAGGGTAACAATATGGAATATTACAACCATTGTAAATTTCCTATCATCTTGTTTTATAAACCTATACTGTTATTTTATTGGATTTGTTGTTGTTGTTTGTTTGTCTCTTTTGTCGCGTCTTTTTTCCCTTAAATAAAAGAGACAGAGAGAGACAGGCAGACAGACAGACAGACAGACAAATAGCAGAGTTAGCCGAGTTAGCAAAGGCCACAAATGATAAGCCATAGTTTGGAAACAATGGTTTGCAGAAAATCTGCAATGGAGATTTCAGAGAACTATGTTTAAACTCTACAAAGAAATAAGAGAGGAGTCAAGCCTGTAATACAAAATGAAATATTTTGAAGAAAGAGTAAGATGAAAGCAATGATAAAGAGAAAATTTGAGTAAAGAAATAGTTAAAAAATATGCCCAGATCTGAATAGTACCAATTTGCAATATATTTGTTAGTTTTCAGTCACTGTACAAAACACTGGAGAAAACCAGCTCAAAGGAGGAATTAGTTATTTTTGGCTCATAGTTACCGAAATTTCATTCCAGTCACTTGACTGGTTCATTTCTGAATCTGTGGTGAGACAGAATGTCATGGTTTATGTCACTACACATGGTGAATGGTGGAAGGAAGTGGTGAAGAAAAGCTACTTCTCTCATACAGACCAGGGCAGGTGAGGGGGTGCAGAGACAGAGACAGAGAGAGAGAGAATAAAAGGCAAAGCATACCCTTTGAGGGCATGCGCTTGGTTATGTACTTCTTCCAATAAACTCCATCTCCTAAAGCATCTGCCAACTGTCAATGGCCCATTAAGCTATGAAATCTTCAGTAGACTAATCACTGATGAAGTCCAAGCCTGCATGATACAATCTCCCAAGTGCCTCCCATTGCACTGAAGACAAAACCATCCACTCAAGATATTTTGGGTGACATTTCAGATCCTAACCATAGCAACACACATACATAACCAGATATACATGAAATTTTTCCACAGTCCTACTCTCTAGAGAAGTCACTGTGAGTCTAGGAAGTCATAGCACTTGAACCAGGACCTGACTGGTGGGGACCTCCATGGACTGAGTGTCACACTCAGGGACAGAGTAGGTTATAAACTTTAGGAACCACAGGGGCAGAAGGTGTCCAGCATGCGCAGATGAAGCAGGAGGCCTATTAGCCCCAGACACCTTGCTCTAGACTTGGGCTTGTAAATGGAACAATTGTCAACCTAAACTAATGCAGTATAGCTTCAGCATGCACTATAGTCAAAGATATAATTCTTCAATAAAGCATGTATTATCTACAAAGAAATGACAACAATATGATGACAACAATATTACATGATGTATGACATCATCAAAATGTTGTAAGAAAATATTTGTCAGACTTTTAATTATATGCCCAACAAAACTGTAATTTAAAAATACCTTTAGTTTTTATTAGCACACATTTACATTACATAATTATATTAATTTTGGGGTATTTGTCCATGTATATAACTCACCTAAATTCTTTTGCACTCTTCCTGTCTTCCTCCTTTTCTGCCAGCATCAGACTCATTTATTTATTTTATAAATCCCTATAAAGTTAAATATCATAACACAGATTAACAGCTAAACTAACAGGCCAAAAACCTATAAAACACGTAAGACAATTATAATAAATCAAGGTACGTTTTTAGATATTCTCCATGCTGGATTATAACAATTTTTTCTCTCTTGATTTTTTCTCTTCTCTGTTATGTATTTTGCAATTTATTTATATGTTATGCTTCTCATATAAGAGAAAAACCATGCAATATTTAAGTTTGTGTATCTGATTTACTTCACTAAATATTATGGTCTCTAGGTGCATCTATTTTCCTACAAACGACTCAAATTTATCTTTCTTTATGGAATCATAGTGCTCTATTTTGTATAAATGTTGCTCTTTTTATCCATTAAACTGTTGACTGACATATTGACTGCTTCCAGGATCCAGCTGTTATGAATTGTGCCATAATGTGGTTATGCATACATCTCTGTGGTGTAATGTCTTTATGTCTTCTGAGAAGACACATAGAAAGGGAATTGCTGGGTCAAATGGAACTTCTGCTTTTAGGTTTTAAGGAACCTCCATACTGATTTCCACAGTGAATGTACCAATTTACACTCCTACCAACAAAGGAGAAAGATTCCTTTTTTCCCCTGCTGCCTTGCCATAATTTTTCATTGGTTGATTTCTTGAGGATAGTCATTCTTCCTGGTGTGAGATGAAATCTCAGTGTTGCTTTAACTTGCGTTTCTCTAATGATGGGCAATGGTCAACATTTTTTCATGTCTTTATTGGCTGTTTTTATTTCTTCTTCTCAGAAGTATCATGCATTTCACTTGCCCATATTTTCACTGGATCTTTATATTTGGGGGTCTGTTTTATTCAACTTGTTGATACAGATGTCAGTTCTTTGTGTGAAGAGTGGCTGGCAAAATTATTTTCCCCATTCTGTAAGTTGTCTCCTCACTCTGTTGGTAGCTTCCTTTGCTGTGCAGAAGCTTTTAAATTTAATATGATCCCATTTGTTGACTTTTGATATCAATTCTTCTACCATAAGGATTAGGCAGGTCAAGTCAATTGTCAGAGTTGTGGGTAGTGTGATTACTTATGCTGCAAAAAGAAGGCCTCCTACATGTGTCCATGGCCAATTGGGCCATCTTGAGGATGTTGCTGCTCTGGCTGCCAGCTTAGGCAACTCAGGAGTAACAGATAGGGCACTATCCCTTATGGGATGCCAAACTATGGTGAGATGTATGGGAGCATGGTCAAAAGTTGACCATGTAGGGTATCATGGTTCAGGACATAAGCCCTTCCTCTCACTGACTTAGCAGATGCTTTGACTGCTGCAATGCGTGATCACTAGCAATAACGTCTGATCAAAAATATTGATTGCTGCATATGGAATGCTGCTAGGAATAGCATCTGATCAGGAGCAAGAACCATAGACCTAGCTCTTGTTCAAGACATGGACCAGGCCTTTGGTATTGACTACTCAAATGAGACTACTCAAATGAGAAAGATGGTTTTGCGAAACCACAAGGCTCTTGATTTACTGACTGCATCACAGGGAGGCACTTGTGCCCTGCTACACATAAAACGTTACTTCTATATACCCCTGACCTTTGAGGGCTTCGGATATAGGGAACCACTTGGATTACTTCAAAGCTCAGGGACATCTAAGGACATCTATGGATGTGACCCCACTGTCTAGTGCAAGTGCACTGTCGGATACAGTTATGTAACCATGACTTAGTAGTGGACAACTAAGCATGTGCCAAAGAGGCTAGCATGTAAGAATGTAAATAAGAGACAATGTCCTGTATAAGAATTATACAATAAAGACATAGGCTTCTCTTGTACTCTTGTGTTCTGCTGTGCTCCATGCTGCCTGCTGTGGTTGCTGATGTCTTGAACATGTACATTTTTTAACCTGGGGGCCTCACTTGTGAGAATATTTCTTGGGCCCCCTTAGTAGACCAACACTGACTATAATATTTTGCCACAGCCCCAACATCTGATCACCTTAATTCATTTGGGAGGAGAAGGTACAGTGTAGTTACCCCAGCAACCACATTCTCTGGGAATGTACTCTAGTATTATTAATGTTACAAAGGTAATCTGAGTTTTGGCACACAGAGAAATAACAATTATATGACACTCTTAATATCAAGTCAGTAAACTGCAGAAATATCATTTAAGACAAATTAGATGTCAACACACCATAAGAACCTATTATCTCCCACTCATAGTCTTAGAGAAGAAATCCACAATTCTGGTGTAAACATTAAGACAACTCAGGTAGTGACTGACATCAAGTATGTACTAAATGTGGCAGCTATATTTCCACTAATGGTTGGAACGTATTTGACAATGATTTTACAAACAGAATACAAATCATTAAAGAGATGTATTGTGTACATGTACCAACTCCTATGATATATGTAAACACTATGCACTATGAACAAACATATACTAATAAATTAAAAAATCATCATACCTCACAACTCCAGGGATGCCAGGATGACTCAACATCACATAAGAATATAAATCACATGATGATTTTAGTAGGTGCAGAAAAAAATCCTTTGATAAAATCCAATATCCTTTCATTATAAAAATTTCCTAGATGGAAATTGATATAGAACAACCTTACCTTAAAACAACAAAAACTTTTCATGACAAAAAACACTCCCAACATAATGCTAAACATGGGAAAGTTGAAAGCATTCCTACTAAAATCAGGAACAAGACAAGTGTGTCCACTTTCACCACTCCTGTTCAATATATTACCCAACATTTTAGCTGGAATGATTATACAAAAGAAGCAATAAAAGGGATTTAAATGGGAAAGAAAGAAGTGAAACTACCCTTTTTGCAGATTACATGATACTGTACATGCAGAATCCAAAAAATTCCATTTGATATTTAGAACTAATAAAAATTTCAGCAGACTGGCAGTACACAAAATATGCATTCAAAAATCAACAGCATTTCTATACAACAAGAATGAACTCACTGAGAAAGTAATGAACAAAACAATTCCATTCACAGTACATTTTGCTTCTACAACAAAAACTGTACTGCTCTGAACAAAGAAATTGAAGAGGACATTAGATAATAGCAAAACATCACTTGTTCTTGGATAGCCAGGCAATGATTCCTGAGGTGACCGAGCAACTACACCAGTGAGAGGCATCTGGAGTCAGAGGCATCTGACCACAATGGGAGACACCTGGAGTTAGGGGCACCTCACCCTTGAAATATTGGAGGCCTATGTTATCAAAGGTTCCTCTTCCTGCTCCTTCTTCCTTTTGTTCATCTTCCTATTTCTGCTGCTACTGTCCCACAGCCTTCACTAAACATAACTACTTGTAACTTATTATAAAATGTATATTGGCAATTCTTTCCTTGTCACAAAATCCTGAACTATTTTGGGGCCATTTAACTGTAACATTCCTACATTGTTCATGGGCTCACCACCAGCCAGTCCAGTCTTCCAGGTCTGCTGCTCCCGTCCACTGCCACTCTCCTCCAATGCTGCCTCTCTCTGCAGAGGCCTCCAGGATCGCCGCTGCCATGTCACCTTGATCGTGTGTCCCCAGGTTCCAATAGTTCCTCTCGCACAGTGGGTCCATCTCCAGGCAAAGGTGCCACCAGCTATCGCCTTCTTCTTCGCTTAAGTTTTTCTTTTTTACTCTTTCTGTGGGTTTCAGTTCTTGCTTTAGATTCTTCCTGGGTCCAGGGTACCCACTTCCTTCTTTCTTGTCTTCCCCATGATGCTACATTCCAGCATCTGGACTGTATCTCTCAGAGAGGTTGTTTACTCTGCTGCTTACTATTCTGCCACCTTCCCAGAAGCCTACATTGTTCATGGAAATGTTAACTACTACAACCATTACTGAAATCAATATGAAGATTTCTCAAAGAACTAAAATTAGAAATTCCATGTAATCCAGTTATCCCCCTTCTACATACCATCCAGATGGAGCTTAAGACATACAACAGTGATGTGTGTCTACCAATGTTTATAGAAGCACAATTCATTACAGCTAGATCTTGGAAACAGCCTGTACATCCATCAAAAGATGATTAGATAAGGAAAATTAGGTATCTATACATACTGGAATATTACTTGGCTATAAATAAGGACAAATTTGAGACACAGGGAAATGGATGCATGTGGAAAATATTAAATTGAGTGAAATAAATCAGACACACAAACTTGAGCACCATATGATATCTTTCATCTGAGCATGGCAAAGTACAAACTAAGTAAAAAATAAAAGAAAGATGAAAAGACAAAGGGATAGATCTCTTATAGATGGGAAGAAGTCCAGGGCACCATGGTGAGGGGTAAAGAGGAGGGGATGAGGAACTAGGTGAAGATATGCCATGTAAAAGGGCCTAATAACCTCAATGACTTATTATGATTATGTTTATTTGATCTTTCAAGTTCAGTGTCTTTATTTTATGAAAAGAGGTGCTCCAGTATTTGGTGCATAAACATTTATCAGTGTTATATTTTCTTGCTTGATTGTTCCTTTAACTAGTATGTAGTAACCTTCTTTGTGTCTTTTAATGTTTCAGCTTGAACTTTACCACATCTGAAGTCAGTTTTCAGGGTCCTGATGCATGAAGTATTGTTTTCCATCATTTAATTTTTAGTCTATGAATAATTTTTTTCTATCAAATGAGTTTCTTGAATGCAACAAGCTGTTGGATTCTATTTTTCTAATCAGTTTGACAATCTGTGCCTTTTAATTGGACAGTTTAGGCCATTAACATTCAGAGATACTACCTAGATACGTTGATTATTTACTATCATTATCTTTTTTCTCTGTTGGTGACTGCTTTTCTTTTCTTTTCCTTTCCTGACATTTTTGTTGTTGTCTATCCATTGACTTCACTTGGATTTTTTCTTTCCTCTTGGTTTTCTGCTGTGTTGATTTCATTGTTTCTGTCAAGAATATTCTTACATTTTTTCTGGAGTGTTAATTCAGCACTCATATATCTTTTGAGCTGGTCTTTTTTGTAGAAGTACCTTCTTTCTCCATCTATTCTGTAGGATATATTTGCTAGATAAGTTAATTTGGGTTGGAAGTTATTTGATCTTAGGACTTGAAATACTTCATCCAAGCTCCTTTGGCATTTAGGTTTTGTGTTAAGAATTTTGATTAATTCTAATTGGTTTAGATTTATATGTGACTTTTTTGTTTTTCTCTGAGTACTTTTAAAATTCTGGGGGTTTTTCTGGATATCTGGTAACTTAATAAGGATATGTCTTGGAGAGCTTCTTTTTGTGGTCACTTTTTTGGTGTCTGTAAGCATTGTTTACTTCTATTTTAAAATTTTTATAGCAGAGAAATTTTCTTATATAATTTCTGCAAACATGTTAGGAAATCTATCTGTGTAATCTTCTAGATTTTGTCTGACTTCAGTTAACCTTAAGTAGGTCTTTTTACTGTCATCTAGTAGCTGCTAGATAATCTCTCATTCTCTTATTTCCTTTTTGTATTTTTTGAATACTTTATCATAATTCACTATTTTGTCCTCAATTTTAGACACTGTCTTCACATTGGTCATTTCTACAATTTATAAATTCTGTACAGTTTTTTATTTCAGATATTTCTGTCTGACATCTTTTCAAGGATTCTATAACCTTGTTGGATCTATCAGTCAAGTTTTGAACTGTTTTGGGTCGCTCGCCCAGTTTTTTAAATTTACTTTCCTCAAATTTACTATGGGCATATTGAGTATATTGTTGTGAACTTTTAGTTCATTTTGTCTTTAAACTCATCTAGTTCCTTCATTTCTTCTTTAAACTTGTTGCACAGTTCTGCTACCTGCTATTTGCTTTCCTCTTCCTTTGTGACCCCTTGCTGTGTCTTGGAACAGCTGCGAGACCGCTGGGGTCCTCTCTTGCCTTGCTTCCCCATGCTCCTATATGTATTTCTCTCTCTCTCTCTCTCTCTCTCTCTCTCTCTCTCTCTCTCTCTCTCTCTCTCTCGATCTATCAATCTATCTATCTATCTATCTATCTTCCTCTCCTCTTTTTTGTGGGAGAAAGCACTGTGAGTTGAACTCTAGTAGAGTGAGGAGAGCTTGTGGTTTATACAAGGTTTTTAGTAAAACGTCTCCCTGTGAAGTTCTTTCAACTTTGTATATTCAGTGATCATATTTACCTCTTCTGTTGCTTACTTTAAAAGTTTGGTGTCTGTCCCTGTGTTTTGCAGGGAGAATTACTTCTCTTACAAGACCATTAACTTTTCAGAGATGTCTTCTAGGCTTAGCTAGATTTTGACCTTTCCGTCTGTTTCAGGATCCTGCAACCTTCATTTGTCAACGAGAAAAGCTTACAGCCTGTTTGGCCCAGTTCCCAGGCCTTTGGTAATGGACTGTAGTATTATTTATGACTTCCGGGCAATCTGAATATTGGCATACATGGAACACCAATTGATCACTTTAATTATGCCCCTTTGGATTAAGTATTACAATCAACAATAGCAAGTGTATCAAACACAAACTGGATGATTAAAAACTCCAGTACCTAACACTGTACCACATTTAACCACTGGAACAAGACCTACAGTTCAAGAACAAAGACTAAGGCAAACCAGGTACTCATGTACAGTAAATATCTACTCAATAGAGCAATTTTACCTGCTTTCAGTATAAAACAGAATTCAACTGTAGTGAGATATGGTTTACTTAAACATTCACAAGGGTAAATGGTATGGTTATGAAAGTATAAAGTAAGAAAAAATAGATGTGGGGATAGGGAGGACCCAACAAGAAGCCAACTAGCCAGCCTTTCTGGTAAACCACATAAGCCGCATGGGTTCCAGGAAGAGAAAAGTCAGATAGCACCTCCTGTGAGCCTACAGGTGTGTGGGCTGAGAATAAAACTGCCCCAAACCCCACCCCAACCCCAGTAAGCAAACCCACTGGTTCAGAGGACAGGCTGAGTTGATAGCAAATAAGGTACATAAAGCAACTAAATGCTTGCATTATATCTTAGTTACTTTTTACTCATTGCTGAGACAAAATACCTGATGCCCAAAATTAGGGAAGGAAAGGTTTATTTCTTACAGTTTCTCGGGAGTTTTAGTCCTTACTTAGTTGGCTCCAAGGCAGTGTGGTGTCATAGGGCTGCCATTCATGGTGGCCACAAGCAGCAAAGCTTGCTGGTGAGAGAGAAGGCGGAAGCGCCAGAGGAGGACCTGCTTCATTTATGCTGTATGTCGGCTCCACCCCTGGGTGGGCACAGCATTAACATTGTCAATCCCCACACCAGACTCAGCCCCATCAGAAGTATATGAGGACTTGGGGGTACATAGCATACCCAATACACATTGTTTGGTCAATTTTGCAGGCCTGGGGCCAGTGGTCTGAGCATCTCTTGCAAGGATGGCAGTATACAATATAGCAAATATGGGGTATTTCCTTCTATCTTGTCTTCGAAATCCAATATTGTTCTCACTGTTTTGCTTTGTTCTGATTAATTGTTTTGCTTTACTCAATATTCTGCTTTGATTAGTTTTATTCTACTTTGTTTTTGGTTTGATTTTGCTATACCTGATGGAAAGGACAACTATTGTGAAGACAGCAAGATATACTATGGTAGCTATTGTTGTTTTCCTAGTATCCCACTTTGAAGTTCTGTACCAAATTTGCTGCTTTGTTTTTATTGGCTTTGTTCTGCTTTGTTTTGTTGGATTTTACTATCTTTAAAATGAAATTTAAAAACAAAGAAAAATAGGTTATGAAAAATCAAACAATGGAAGGTGAAAGGTAAAAAGCCCTATTAAAGAGAAAAGGAAAGTTAGTCATAACAGTAACAGAAAAAAAACAAGTAAGATAAGGGTAAGTAATTGGAATGGTGACTAAAGTAGAGGAAAATAAAATAACAAGAAATAGGAAAGAGGTTGAAAGAGAGAGTGAGAAAAGAGAAGAGATGAGGAAAAAAGGGAGGACTTATTCAAACAAATAAAACAAAGTTATATTAAAAATGTGGAATAAAAATGTGTTATACAATGCCAAACTCCACCAATAGTAAATAATAATAATAACAATAATAATAATGAATAGCAATAATCAGAAGAGAAAAGAAAAAAGGGATTAAATGATGAAAGGAGAAAAAGGAAGAGGAAAATATTCCTATGTATTTCCAGAATGGTATTTTCTTGCACAGCCTGAATTCTTTAATCTTACAAGTGACATTCCTCTTTTCCCCTCTTTATAGTCTGTGCATGTGTGTGGAGATTTCTCAGTTCATTGGGTCCCCTGTCTGTAAATCCCTGTTTGTGGCAACTATTCAAGCAGGGGCACCGGCCCAGGAAAGTTATGAAGCATCAGATTCTGAGTCTCCTGGTGGGGGTTCCTGCTGGCTGGGGGAAAATCTGGGAACCTGATGTATATACTGGTGTCCAAGGGACCAACTCCAGACACTAGGTGGAAGCTTGTGTCACCTTGGGTGACCAGCGGAGACTCAGGTGCTCCCAGGACTGATGTTGGGAGATTTTAGCAGACCCAGTGAGGGCACAGGGCACTGGGTGGTGTCTCCAGAACAGAGTGAAGGGTCCAGTGTGACCAGAGTGGGCCTAGTGCTGAACACATTCTGCCACAGACCAAGTGTGCCAGGTGGAAACTCATGCAGGATTGGAACACCCTGTGGAAACCCATGCTGCCTGGGCCCTGGGGTCAGATGTCAGCATCTTTGTCAGGTCTAGGACTGGAGCAGGGCAGTTTTAGGAGCTGATCTTTTATTCCTTGCTTGGAATGTTAAGCCTGGTAGCAGCTTCTTTAATTCAATTAAATCCAACAGAATAATTTGGAGTGGGTGTTGGCTGCACTAGATAGTTTAGGGTGATTGCTGGTCATGCAAAAAGACCAACGCGATTTAAACAGAGGGCTTTGATTCATAAGGTATGAAATCACTTCCAAATGGCTGAGGTTAACCATGTGGGCAATTAATCATCACTACATGATGGAGAACAGATAACTTTGACCATGAAAACTCAGGGTTGCAACCTAAACGTACTGCACATGGATGGTGGAATGGAAGGGCATCTTGGCCCCATGTGAGAGAATGACTGATATCTCTGTGTATAGCACTTTTCCTGGATTCTTCCTCATATGGTTTTCTTTTAGGTAGTTTTAATCTGTATTCTTTCCAAGGCTACACTAAGGTATAGCCTTGAGTGTAATAGCTTTTGATAAGTTCTGTGAATAGTTCTATCAAATAGGTCTCACCTACTAGGCAAATCATAGACCTTAGGTTGATTCAGCTGTTTTCCATCTCTGTGTGACACTCATGCTCCTTGACCCAATCAACACCCTCTCAGACATCGATATAAATTCAAAATTCAGCCTCAACCAAACGTCACTCAGCAATCAGTTATGCTCATGACAGCTATTTAAAGACAATATAAATTACTGATGTCTAGCAGTTTATTGAGTGCTTATGATGTATTGTGCACTGTTCTGATCATCCTGCATGTTTTATCCCATTTTGATATAGGAAAAATATGACTCCCAACCTGCTAGATGTCAGATGTGTTGAGTTCATGTCCCCTGAAATGAAAGAATGAGTTCCAAAGGGCAAAAGAGGTTAAGACTAGGAAAGGTTTGTTTTGTTTTGTTTTTTTGCGGCACCGGGGATTGAACTCACAACCTCGCGCCTGCCAGGACAGGTGCTTAAGGCACTGAGCCAAACTCCCAGCCCCAAGACTAGGAAAGGTTTAAAGAGAGTTGGCTCCTGAGAGACGTGAGGGGTCCCAGAAGTGAGTTGCCACTGAGGCTTTTCACAGTGGTAATTTCTACAGCAAAGTCACACTGTAGGTACTATGTGGATCAAACCCTAATGAACCCCTAGGATTACAAGTATAGCTGCTAGGCTAACATTGCCAGTAGGAAAGCAGGTCACACGGCAAGGGTACATGGAAAGAACAAAAGCATTTTGTGGAAGGGATGATCTGGATGGTGACTGATGCCTATCTGGACTTCCTGGACCAGGTGGGGCTAATTATAGTATAATTCCAAGTTACTGTTTATTCCTTAAGGAGGCATGTAAGTCTGGCCACTGCATGTTCACCTTGAGGCCTGGTCGTCAGATGTGCCTCCAGCTACAGTTCTGACGTCTTTATTTTATCTGCTGACTGACTTCCTTGGGAAACCAGTTATTATCTCCATGTGACATAGTTAGAAAAGGAGGCATAGAAAGACTAAGTTATTTGCTCAAGGTTACTCTCCTGGGAAATTTTAGAGCAAGGATTCAAATCCAGTTATTTAGGCTCCAGAAACCATGTTTATTATTCTACTAAATCTCATATTGTCCCAAACCTCTATCTGAGGTCCTCTCAGCAAAATTCAGAAAAAGTAGAACTCAGGTAGGGAATGCCTTCAACATTTCATCACCTGTTTAGTCGTAAATTGTTACATGTATCCTAATTTTTCTCCTGTTCCCACAGAAGGCAATGTGCTCCAAGCATCTGAGGTGATGATACCTTCAGCTATGACTGAAGTCCCTTCTCTTTCCACTGTCTCAGGGATATGTTGCAGCAGATTTCCTTGCTGCCTGGTTTGTGCCGCTGAGCCTGCTCCCTCCTCTGCTGCAGCTTGCGAACACTGGTACTCTCCCTCTTCACATCCCCCCACCGCACACCCCAGCCAGCTCCCTGCTTCTGTCTCCCACATCACAGCCACACTTCCACACTTACTCCAAAGCTCTCACTTCTTAATCTTCTTCCAGCATCATTCTACATAACCTCATTAAGTCACCAGCAAATAACCGGTTTTTAACACTCTGACACCTGCCTCCTTATGGACATACTCTCTGGTCTTTCTGATATCACACCCCTAGATCTTCCCTTTCCATTCTGCCATGCTCCATTGTAATAGATCCCCTCCCTCAATTTCTCAAATGTCAGCATTTCAAGGTTTTGCTTTGAAGGTCCTTATCATTTGATTCTCTCACTAGGGCATTTATTCCCCTGGGCTCCATTATCATCAGTCCGCTGTGAATGGCCAGCTCTGCATCTCCATTCACACCCCTTGCTTAGCACTCTGCATCCAACACTCTGCTGGGCTTGTCCCCCTGTGCTCACATCCGATGTCCCCAGTGTTGGGCTTCTTATCCTCACCTTAGCGCAGTACTATGTTACCAGACTCAGTTGAAAGCTCTGTCCAGAAACCTGGGCCTTACTCTAGGTTCCTTTCTCTTCCTGACCCCTATGGCAGTCAATCAAGTACCTACAGCACATCAGATCTGCCGCTAAACACCTCCTATGTAGTGATCTTATTTTACTGTCACAATCTTAGGAGGTTAAAATGAAATTCTTTCTGTTTCTAACATATATTGATGAGGACATCAAAGTAGAGATCTTAAATTATCACAGTTTTCTCAGGTTTTTTTTTTTATGGCATTTGTATTAAGTTCCTCCTTCTTTAAATGCTCCCTGGTCCTAGACAAGGATATGTTCTTCATGTTCACTTTCTTTCTTTTTTTCCTTTTTTTTTTTTTTTTTTTTTTTTTTTTTTTTTTTTTTTTTTTTTTTTTTTTTTTTTTTTTTTTTTTTTTTTTTTTTTTTTTTTTTTTTTTTTTTTTTTTTTTTTTTTGAGACAGGGCTTCACTATGCAGTTCAGGCTGGCCTTGAGCTCACTTTGTAGTCCAGGCTGGCCTCAAACTCTCAGTGATCTTCCTGCCTCAGCCTCCCAAGTGCTGGGATTGCAGGCATGCAACACCACGCCTGGCATTCTTGTTCACTTTTTAACACAAATTATCATTCCCTTTCTTTTTTATAGTAGTCACCCTTCTACTTTCATTTCTTATTCTCTTCTTTGATTCCACATGTTAGGGAAGAATACAATACTTGTTTGCTGAGTCTGGCTTATTTTACTTAATGTGATGATGTCCAGTTCTATTCGTTTCCTGTAAATGACATAATTTTGTTCTTTGTGGATGAATAATATTTTGTTATGCATATATAACACATTTGCATTAATCATTTCTCCACTGAAAGATACCTAGGTTTATTCCATAGTTTGAGAGTTATGAATAGTGTCACAATACACATGGATATGTAGGTATCTCTACGGGATGTTGACTTAAATTCCTTTGGATATATACCAAGGAGTGGTAAATCTGTATTATATAGCACTATTCCTAGTTTTCTGTTTGTTTTGAAACAGGTCTTACTATGTATTTCAGGTTGACCTTGAACTCACTATGTATCCAAGGTTGACCTTGAATTCATGGCAATCCTCCTGCTTCAGCCTCCCAAGGAGTGAGATTGCCAGAATGTGTTGCCAGGCCTGGCTTATTGTTTAATTTTTTGAGGAGATTCTATGTTTATTTGCATAGTAGTTGTACTAATTTACATTTCTACCAACAATGTACAAGGTTTCCTTTTCCTCTGCAGTCTAACCAGACTTTGCTGGGGTTTTTTGTTTTGTTTTGTCCTGTGCTTAACGATAGCTGTTTAACTGGTGAGGTGGAATCCCAGTGTAGTTCCAATTTGCATTTCCTTGATAGCTAACAATATTGAATATTTTTTGATATAGTTATTGGCAATTCGTATTTCTTCTTTTGAGAAGTATCTGTTCAGTTCATTTGTTCATTTTTCTCATTTCGGTTTGATTATTTATAATGTGGGAATTTTTTGAGTTCTTTCTATATTCTGGATATTAATAATCTGTTGGAAGAGTAGACAGGAAAAATTTTCTCCCATTCTGTAGGTTGTGTCATTAATCTCTTAATTGTTTCCTTTTCTGTGCGTTCTTGCTATTATTTTCAGAGTTACTGGAGTTCTATTCAGGAAATCATAGCCTGTGTCTATATATCTTGAAGTATTTCTCCTATGTTTTCTTCTAGTAATTTCAAAGTTTCAGATATTATATTTAGATACTTGTTCTATTTTGAATGTTTTTTAAACAGGGCAATAGGAATCTAATTTCAGACTTCTACATATAGGTAACCAGCTGCCCCAGCACCATTTCTTAGAGACTTTTTCTGTCAGTGTATGTTTTGGTCAAGAACTGGGTTGCTGTAGCTGTAGGGGTTTGCTTCTGTGTCTTCTATTCAGTTCTGTTGGTTTACGTGTCTGCTATTCAGCCAGTGCCATGTTATTTTTGTTACTATGGCTCTGTAGGACACTTTGTAATCAGGGATTCTGATACTTGCAGCACTGCGCTTTTTACTCAAGTTTGCTTTAGCTATTCTGGATATTTTATATTCTCACATCAATTTTAAGATTGTTTTTTCCACTTCTTTGATGAATGTCATTTGTATTTGATAGTGATTGCACTGAGCCCATAGCTTGCTTTTGGTAATATTAACATGGTTAGCAAATTTAGGTCTGATGAACCACTCCCCTCCTCTCTCCTGAACCTGGACCATGCCACAAGGCCCAGTGACCTTTGCCCTAATGCTTATTATGTTGTGCCACCTGGGGGTAGAGATAAGACACATGCCTACCATAACCTCTGTGTGACCTTCAGTGACCTTTCTGCACCTGGAGCTCACTGAAGGTTACAGCATAGGGACTGTGTCTCACACAACCAAGAGTATGAGATTATGGGAAAGAACTTGTGCAATACACATAGATGACATGACTCAGTCCCCTGTCACTCATGTTGTCAACCAGGCTCTGGAAGACCCAGTGGGAGGTGCCCTAGACCCAGAGGAACATTTTAAATTCCTAAACTTGACACATTCGGCGCTGGTGCCATTTTGCTTTCTATTGGTGCAAGCCCACTCACTCAGTGTGTGCTGTCGCCCATTTAAAACTTTGCTGCTTTTTCCTTACTGCCACATGCCACATACAATTCTTTGTTCTTCACACACAAGAACCTAGCAACGTGTCTGCACTCCCATAGCCCACAGTGACGATATGGCTATTGTAGCCATATTAATTCTACTGATCCATGAACATGGGACTACTTTCCATTTTCTAGCACTTGTCACTGGGATGGAGCTAAGGAGCTCCCTGAGGCTGAGATAAGGAACCTAACCCACCTGTTTGTAGAATAATTTTGCAGGTCACTGACTCCTGTCATAGGGAAGAATTGTTAGGATGCATCAGTCAGAGGTACAAGAAGAGCTTATTAAGTAGAGATTTTACTCTGCACTCAAGAGTAGAATGGCCACACTGAAAGAAGTGAGATATTATTTCCTGGAATGAGGAACATTTATCCTTCTGTTGAAGGACTAGAAACTGGAAAAAAAAGGGGGGGCTCACCCCCAGGAAGCATGTAATCCATTCTATAAGTATGGGTCCATATCTTTTAATAGGCAATTTAAATATCCTTTGGTTTTTTAAAAACTTGTTCCTTTATTTTAGAATGAGGTTCCTGGTCTTCATTTTTAAAATTTAAGCCAATTTAGGGACTTTAGGTATTTCTGAGAAATGTGGGTGTGATGGGCCTAATAGGGAAGAAGTCCAAATTTAACTGAAGGAACATTGATATAGATCTTCTTGGGTAACTTTGGCTGGGTTTCTGAGTTGTAGGGCTTTTTTTAAAGTTCAATTTTTAGTTATCATTTCCTTATCTCTGTTTTACTTAGCTTATTTTTTTTATTCTACCTTATGCCTTCTTCAGTTTTCTTCATCACTCTGTAATTTTCACTGCAGAGGTCTTTCGCTTCCAGTAGATTGATTTGTAGGTATTTTTTGAAACTTTTATGAATGGAATTGTTTTCCTGATTTTCTGTTCAATTATTTATTAGTGGTATTTAGAAAAAATCAATAATTTTTTGTTTGTTTGTTTTTTGAAACAGAGTCTTGCTATGTAGCTCAGGCTGAACTTGAACTCACTAGGTAGTCTAGGTTGGCTATGAACTTACTAGATGATCCTCCTGCCTCAGCATCCCAAGTGCTGAAATTGCAGGCATGTACCACCATGCCCAGCTCAATGATTTTTTTAAATGTTGATTTTGTATCCTGCAGCTTTAATGAATTTATCAGATGAAAGAGTCATTTTGTTTAGTCTTCAGGGTCTTTTCTTTCTTATGCATCATAAATTCATAGAACACAAAAACTGAAATGAAAGAAATAGAGACTTAAAGAACAGTAAATGTGGAAGAAACAGGCAAAAGGAAAAATGAAAGAAGCAAGATTTTTAAAAAGAGAAGATGAGAGAGGAAAAGCAAAGAGCAAGAGATTATAAAAACCAACTGAGGAATAAAAACACAAATAAAATTAAATGAAAGAGAAAAAATGAAATGCAAAATAAAAGCAATCACAAAAGAAAAGAACAGGGAACCCCCAAATTTTTGCATGCCCAAGTACCTGGAATGATAAAGTTTCTTTCCAGAGTCTGTAATCATGGAATCTCACAGGTACGGGAAGGAGTACTAAGTTGCATGTGAGGCTACAGCATTTCCTCTCCTTCTCACCTAACAGACTGATACTGAGCCCTGTCCCACCAATCCCACTGGGCAGCACCAATTAATAGTATTCAGGGCTGTATTCACCCCAAGGCCTTTTTTGAAATTTTGTTTCCCTTCAGCATGCCCAGAGCAACTGCTAGCTCCCTCCAGCTTTGTGACATGTGACCTGGTTCGGTGCCCCAGTTGCTCCAGAGACCCATCCTAAATCTGTGTACCCCAAACGCATCAGAGAGTTGAGGCAGGAGATCAGGCCATGGCCAGCTGGCTGGGCCATGGTTATGACCTGTAGTCATGGAGACCCAGGACACATGCAGGGAACAGCTCTGAGCCCTGCACCTGGGGCCAATCAGAAAATGCTACCTTCAATTTTTCAATAGTAAAATGAACCAAATTTTGACATGATGGCCTAGATCTGATGTTAGAATGGGGGCACAAAAGATGGCTGCCATTAAGCTGATGACCAGTATAGTAAGTTCTTTCAGTGTTCCTCTCAGCACTCGGTAGAGTATACTCCTTTACCTACTTTTAACTGTACTGTATTCATTCTGCAGAACATATTTCTTTTCCTACTTTCAATAAATGTAAAACCTTGCTGCTTTGTATCCTGTCCAGTTCTTTGTTCAGGGCATGTTTTCCTGAACACCTAGTAAGTGTGTCTAGAAGGATCTCACAGCAGCCCAGACCTCTGGTAACTTTTTTTCCCAGTACCTGAGTAGCAGTGTGGATTTGAAAGCAAACAGATTTCTGAGTTCTCTGGTGGGTGTGGCTCCTCTATGGCTCTTTCCCTTCCTCTTTGCTTCCTGGTTGCCAGGAGATGAACAGATTTCCCTCATATCATTTCTGCCATATTTCTGCCTTGGAAGAGACAGCTATAGACTTGTAACTGGCACAGCAAAATAAAACTTTGATAGTTATAATTTTTTTCATTAGAGACAAGGGGATTCTTCAAACTTGGCCAGGCTAAGGGTGTAAATAGCCTTACCCTCCTCTTCTCAGCCCAGACAAATGCTAAGAATGAGGTAGGATAAAAATAAAATTAAGGTAAGTAGAAAGGAGACAAGAAAAATCAGAATTTTTTGGAGGTGGGGGATTTGTTTTGGTGCCAGGGATCGAACTCACAACCTTGCGCCTGCCAGGCAGGAGCTTAGCCACTGAGCTAAATCCCTAAAAAATAGGTTTTTTGATACAGGGTCTCACTATGCAGTTCAGACTGGCCTCAAACTCACTTTGTAGCCCAGGCTGATCTCGAACTCACAACGATCCTCCTGCCTAAGTCTTCTGAGTGCTGGGATTAAAGGCATGCACCCCCATGCCTGACTGAAAAATTAGAATTTTAATATGGTATTTTGAAGAAAAACTGCAACTTCAGGACACAAGTTACCCAAATCCAGCTGAACCATTGATACAATAAGCCTGGGAAATTCCCTTTTACCTTCAAATATGTTCAACCATTTCCCTCTCCCTTTTATTTTGCAAATGTGCTTTTTTTTTAAACCATGAATAGCACTCAAGAGGCTGAGGTAGGTGGAGCATTGTGAGTTTGAGGCTGTCTTGGGCTACAATGCAAGTGCAATGCCTGAGCTACATAGTGCGACCCTGCCTCAGAAAATTAGGGCTGGGAGTTTGGCTCAGTGGCTTAAGTGCCTGTCTGGCAGGCATGAGGCTGTGAGTTTGATCCTCAGTGCAGCAAAAAAAAAGGAAAAAGAAACCGTGAATAGACTAACTGATTTTATTTTTGCTTGTATTATAGGTTCTCCTCTATGAATGGAGCATTAACTTTCTGTGCATGAGCCATTGTTCTGTTTCTCAAACCAAAACCAAGATTATGAATTGACAAATTCCACAGATTTCTACCATCAAAACCACATAAATAATCCCAGTTCCAAACTGTAGTCTCCCCTCAACCTGCCTGCACCCCCATCCCACGCACATTATATTTCTTGTAATGAATACTTTTTACATTTCTGCCTAGAAAATCCCTTTATGCCTCTTACTGACAACTGAAAATTCATTTTCTGAGATGGCAGTCAGCAAACTTGCAGGTTAATTCTATGGGGAGTGTGGGTTAAGGAACATCCTAGCATTACCAGATTTGGATGTTGGAGTCTCTGTCTAGAGGTTCTTTCTGTGCTGAACAAAGAATTGGTCAAGTGCAAAAGGTTGCAAGGGTTTATATTTATTGAAGATACGAAAAGAAAAGAGATGTGCTCTGCAGGGCGAGTTTAGGTCTGCTAAGTGTAGAAGTACACTCTGCAGGGTGAGAGGGGACCACTGTAACAGAGAGAGTACAGTGGCTGAGAGCTCGCTGGTGGCTGCCCTTTGTATCTCCCTCTCCTCAGGCTGAGGTCAGGTCTACACCATCCTACCAAAAACCTGCTGGAGTTCTCATGAGAATAATTGGAGACAGCACTCTCTCATTTGTTCCAAGTGCAGGGTTTGAGAACTGTTCCCCACAAGTGTCCTGGAGCTCCGTGATCAACAGTGCACCCTGGCTTCCACAGCCAGTTTGCCTTGCCCTAATCCCCTGCCTTGCTAGGCCCTATCTTGTGACATTGTTACCAGCCACTTGGGTTCATATGCTCAGATTTGTTTGTTCATTGCTGACCACATCAAAGGAAGCCATATATTTTGGTAAAAAGAAAAAATGCCTTATTTAATCCTGGCTCCAAGGAGATGGAAGAGGCCTATTCACCTTATATCATCATCTCCCATTATATAGGTGCACAAGGGTCCTTTCTAGTAAGGAATGGAGAGGTGGGGTAGCACAGAGAGACACTGCAGATCACTTCTGATTCATCACTTCCAGTCATCATTTGTTCATTGTACACTTTCTTCTGAAAAGGAAATTGTGCTTCCGGCCTCCTGGTGTGACTGCATCTGCATATTCTGTCACTATTTTGGGCAGAGGAGAGGAAAGGGTGTTGGTTATGTACTGAGCAGGAGGAAATTTGGAGAAGTTCCTTGTGTCTAAAGGAGAAAAATTAACCTTAAAATTTCCATTTTGCAGTGTGGATTAAAGCAAGAACATGCAAAAAAAAATGCTAGGACGGGTGAAGAAATTCCGTATTTTTCTCATTTCATCTTATTCTTTACCCTCTATTTCTCACTAGAAAAGGCCCTTGCACATTTGCACATCAAATGATGATGATTTGTGGTGACTCAAGGCCTTCTAGCTTCTTGGAGCTGTCTTCCAGTAGATCCTTTCTCTGTTCACCAAACATGGCCTCCCATGGTTCCTCAGGAGCAGTGACAAACATACCTGATTGTAAGGACTTCAGTGTCCATAAGGAACTGCAACTGTGAAACAAAACAAAGATTTCCCACTGTAAGTTGTGTATGCGTCTGATATTTTGTCCCAGTCATAGGAAGGCAACTAATAGTGAACATGCTTCCATGTTCCTTTCTCCCTCTCTCTCTCTCTCTCTCTCTCTCTCTCTCTCCCTTTTTCTCTTTCTTTTTTCCTTCCTTCCTCTTCTCATCCTCCTCCACTTTCATTTCCTCCTTCTTGTTTTGTGATACCAGTGATTGAATCCAATGCTTCACATTGAGGTATATCCCTACCTCTGTTAATTATTTTTATTTTGTAGTAGGGTCTTGCTAAGTCACTAAGTTGCTCAGGTTGAGTTTAAACTCACCTGCCTCAGCCTTCCAGGATTCTGGATTACAGGTGTGTACCACCATGCCCATTCTGCAGTGAATTTCTTCTCCAAAGCTAGCCTACCATCCAGGAGGAGTCCCTTGTAGTCTAATCCTCCACACTGGATTTAGAGTTTGCAATTAGTGTGGGTTTCTCCTGTGGCTAGGGCTGCCAATCCCCTCTGGGCTTACCCAGTGCTTGCAGAGTTATGGTTTTATAGATATAACAGCAATTTTGAGTCCAGTTACTTTATAATGTTTGAGCACTAGGCTGTTGTATCTACACGTGTGTCTTTTACTTTTCTCTCATTGCTGAGACAAAATACCTGACGCCAAAAATTAGGGAAGGAAAGGTTTGTTTCTTACAGTTCTTGGGGGTTTCAATCCATACTTAGTTGGCTCCAAGGCAGCATGGCGTGGTGGGGCCACCATTCATGGTGGCCACCAAACAGCAATGTGAACCTGCAATAGAGAGAGTGAAGACATGTGTTCTTCCTGTCCTTACCCTGTATATTGGCTCCACCCCTGGGTGAGTGCAACACTCACATCGCCAGTCCCAGGGCTAGACAACAAACCAATCACGAACACCAGACTCAACCCCATCCAAATTACATGAGGCCTTGGGGGGACACAGGATCAAACCCATACGATGTGTTTATCTGGTAAGGCTCATTGTTTTAACAAAGTCACATGAATTTCGGTCATTCAGTGGGGGTGGAAGTTTTGCCTCCCTTGTTTTGAACTTTTAACAAAGGCCCATAAATCTTGACACTTGAACTCATTATGACCTTGGTAATTACTTCAATAAACTCCTCAATGATGTTAAATAAACAAACAAAAACCAAAACCAAACAAAACAAAAACAAAAAAAACAAATACCCAAGAAGTGGTAGAGACAAACTTCAATTCTCATCTAACAGTAGAAGATATGTAACATTTCTCTGATAGCATTGAAATTTGGAAGAAAAAATAGATTCAAAGACTTTTTCCTAATCAACTGAAACCCACCAGTATAATTGAAAATAGCACGTTTATTTTCAAAGTCATAAAGAGGCAGAAAAGGCAAAGGAAGTAAAACCTATTAGTAATCTTCAAAAAAAAACTTAAGGCTATTTAAGTTAAATACTTTAAGTAGACAATCCCATCATACATGTTGTTTTATGAATTTTGCATTTTCTTTTATTTTCCAATTATGTTTACCAATCTTATAGACAGAAAAGTATCTTGTTTTTCTATAATATTCAACACCTACAAAAATCTACAACTCTGGCCTTGATACCAATAATTACTAAAAATCGAGCAAGCAATTAACAAGTATTTCAGATTTAGAAGGCATATAATTGCAACAACATATGTATGAGTATTAAGACCTAACAGGCAATATAGTTTAAGTACTTCAGGCACTTTAGGCATTTTCTACTTGTGATACTTATATAGATTTTGGAAAATGAGGAGCACACTAGCCAACCATCAATGATCATGAAAAAGAAGGTATGCAAAAGTGCCTATTTACCTAACAGTGCATGTTCAGCTCTTTAGCTGGACACGATACAGTGCTGTTAAGCAAAAGAAATCGATGTTACATTTGTCTCAATCTATTTTTTACAGATGAGTAATCTGATGAAGATGTCCCATTCAGAGATAAGGTCATTCGTGTTTATCTTCCCTTGAAACATTTCAGAAGACAGGCTGAACCTAATAAACACTGCCTTAGACCACTGGGTGAACAGCGGCATCTAGCGGTCATTACATCACCAGACAATTTTTTTTTTTTTTTTTTTTTTTTTTTTTTTGTGGCACCGGGGATCGAGCTCACAACCTCGCGCCTGCCTGACAGGCCCGTAAGCCGCTGAGCCAAACTCCCGACCCTGGTTTTTTGAGGCAGGGTCGCACTGTGTAGCTCAGGTCGGCCTTGCACTCGCGTTGTAGCCCAAGCCGGCCTCAAACTCACAACGCTCCGCCTACCTCAGCCTCCCGAGTGCTGGGATTAAAGGCGTGCGCCACCACGCCCGGCTCACCAGACAGATTTTTTTAAAACCTGTTAAAGAGTATCCATGAAACAAGTGAAATTGCTAGGAAGCTTCATCTTTAATATTGACAAAAGTGTATCTCCAATAAAATTTTATAAGAAAGTTATAAATACTTCCTAGTAGATTTCCTTTGATTCAGTAATAATATATATTGAAAGAAAATCTAATAATGAACTTCCAATCTTTATTCCTAATCAACAATCCTTTCACAGATAAACATCCTTTGTAGATTTTTAAAGCCAATTTTTATTTCTTCATATCTCAGTTCTTGTTCTTAATAGACTGTCGTGAAGGACTCTGAAACAAGGACTCTGATTAGTTAATAATCGATTTTATGAAGCTGGGCATGGTGGTGCACGCCTTTAATCCCAGCACTCGGGAGGCTGAGGTAGGTGGAGCATTGTGAGTTTGAGGCCGGCTTGGGCTACAACGTGAGTGCGAGGTCAGCCTAAGCTACATAGTATGACCCTGCCTCAAAAAATCAGGGTCGGAAGTTTGTCTCAGTGGCTTAAGTGCCTGCCTGCCAGGCACAAGGTTGTGTGTTTGATCCCTGGTGCTGCAAAAAGAAAATAATATAGTGAATATTTATTTATTTATTTATTTTGCGGCACCAGGGATTGAACTCACAACCTCGCGCCTGTCAGACAGGTGCTTAAGTCACTGAGCCAAACTCCCAGGCCTAAAAGAAAATAATAATAATAATAATAATAATAATCAATTTTATGGCTCTTTCACGAACATGTGGATTGAAATGCTCCAAAAACAAGAAGATTCAGGCACTCCATGAGAAGACACGTTGATTTGCAAAATTAAGACATTATAAAAGCTGAACTTATATTCATTACTGTTAGACTAAGCTCAGTCTGGAGGTTTTAATTTTTCATGAACAGGGCATATCCAGTTTACCAAGGTTTTCTATAACTAGATGATGAAATGGAATGTAGAGTCAAAATAGAATTACAGAATCATTTTACCATCAAAAAGTCTTGTTTCCTAGGTCTGACTGCTTGCATTAATGAAAGCATCAGTACGTTCTTTGACTGTTTTCACAGTCAACCTGAGACAGTACAAATAAGCTTTTATTACCCTCTAGAACCTGAGCTCAGCATCTCTGTACAGTCTGCTCACAAAATGCCTGGAACTGCTCTGGAGGCCTTCATGGCCAGCTCAGAAGAAACTGCCTTCCTGTCACCATGGAAGACTTTTTCTTGAGCACACATCATATGTTACAGTTCCATTATTCACTAAACAATTGTGACTGTGTCCTCCAGGTGGACTGAGGTATCTCCAAAATGCCTACACATACATGGATGACACAGGTGGGTCTCGTTACCCATCTATTTCTTCTCCTCTGAATTAACTGCCAAAGACAAAGCCTAGCCCTCTCTTTCTGTTCAATTTCTTAAGGTTTTGTGGACAATCATAACTACATAGATGCAAGGCCTGGACCACAGCTTGCGTTAATGTATTAGCCACTCAAAATGAAGACTGAGGGTACTTGATATTCCTCAAAATAACCACTACCCACCCACATCCCATGTTATGATCCGAGACATTCATCTACATGCCTCTTATGTGTACAAAGAGGGCTGTAGAGGCCAAGTCCTTCATGACTGGACACAGTAGTAGACAGGAATATCTTATACGGTCCCGCATTGAATTGGAGATCAGGAGGAACAATCTTTGTATCACTAAAGACATTCATGTAAATGCTAGACAGACATATTCCAATGGGCATCTTAGCTCAAGTATATAATCACTTAATCTTATTCAATCAATGCATATGGTCCACAAATATTTAAGGTCAAGTGAGGTGCAATGTATGTAAAGCTTATGGTTTTCTCCAGCTCCCTACTCCCCAGTAACTTTCCAGCCCCCTCTTCCCCAGGGTTCTCAGTTACAGGAGTATATGTGTGAGCTGTGGACACAAGTAGTTAAAAATGGTGTTTAGCAAAGAGGCAGGCAGCCATGAGCAACAGTGGAGACACCTGGAGGTACAGTCTGCTGTTCTACTCTATTCAGGCTTCATTCTCCTATTCCTCCTTCTTTCTTTTCCTTTTGCCTCCCATATTTCTGTCTGAGGCTAACGGTGGTAAGACAAAGCAGTGTGTGATCCTGATGCTGTCTGAACCTCCATGTTTGGTAACAAAAATGACTTCTGAGTTCTTTGGAAAGACACTGCACTTAACAATCAGCACATCCAGATATTCTCAAATGGAGAGCTATAGATAGTCATGACTATTATACCATCTGCTCATAATAATAACCTTCTTCCTGAATTACTTTAACTTGATCATGAAATGGATTGGGTTAAAGGTCTATTCTGTATCAGCATTTATATATCTTGACTTTGCTCATGTTTTAAGAATATATTGTTCAAGTTTGCAAAGAAGTCATCTCACTTATCAGCCTACAAAAACATTTTCATGTCAACCTCTCCCTGTACAAACTATCCAAAGAGTAATGTGAATTATGCTTTTAACTAGTTGCCCAGGATAATTCTTCAGTAGGTCCAGAAGAAGGGACAAGGGTCTAGCTAAATTGTTGGGTGAGTTGCCACCACCAGATCCCAACAAGACTAGAAATAATTTGGTCTGGGTCTAAGTGCTAACATCACACTTCCAAGTCTCTTTCTAAAAAGCATAAAAGCAAAATATCCTGCTCCTGCAAGCATACCAGCTACAAGGGTAGTGCCAAGAACTTTTGGGGCTCTTTTCTTGGCCACTTGGAGTGCTGTTGGCAGCACTGCAGAGATTAATATGTTGTTGACATGTCCTAAAATCTTGTTAGACATTTTTCATTTCAAGACATGCTCATAATAGGTTTCCAAGTTTGGTCACTTTCCATTTCCCCAACTTCTCCCCACAAACCCTAGGAACTTCAGTCAATGCAATGTGACTGCAAGCGAGACATCTGCCAGGGTAAAGGATTCTCTACAGAGCCAAGGCTGGTGACCTTCTTATGGGGTTTCTTCATTTCTTTTTTGCAACTCAGTTTCAACCTGATCCAAGACTTTCTCCAACTCATCAAGAATTTTCTTCAAATATTTCACATTATCATGATCAAGGAGCTTTGATTTAAGCCACTTCTGTTTAGCGATATATGCCTCTTGTAAATCACGATTTTCTTCAGCATGTTTCTTCAGTTCAACTCTGTGTTACCAGTTTGGCTGCAAATCCTTGTGGTCACATAAGCTGGGATTATGGAGTCCACAGTTATCTCAGGATGTAAAATGCAGCCATGTGTATAGGCATCCATTGGCAAGGAGTCAAGAAGTTCTCGGTAATGTTGCATCCATGGGTGATACAGGCTTCCTTTATCTGGCATTAACCTAGGTGTTCTTTCATCCAGGAAAGTCTGTTCAAGATAATCAATGATCTGTGTTGCCTCACAAATTATGTTTTCCCCATGGATAAGGACAGGCACTTCTCCAGTTAAGTTCGAATGCATAAACCAAGTCTCATTGTGGTCACTCAGGGGCAGACTTACATTGAATTTTGCATTTTAAAGCATACAACAAAAATGAGATCTTTAAACCTATGATATATGAATACTCATATCCATGAAATAAACAACATTGTTATATCTTGCAGTTCATGATGACATCATACAAAGTCTGCTGGTAGCTCAAGACTTCATGTGCCTTTAGAGTAAGTACTGCCCTCGCTAACAGTAGAACAGGCGGTGCTGTATTTCATGTGGTTTCCTCATGCTTTGAGTATTTGTGGGCTTCTTATCCTGTTTAACTGAATGATCCATTTTGCCTCATACTATGTATTGTTTTCAGTCTGAGTGTCAGAGTACCAACAGCCATTTGAGAACAGAATGCAGGAATAGAAAAATATATGGAGCCTGGGTCC
>RJWM01016697.1:0-44845 GCA_004363535.1 Dasyprocta punctata
TAGTCTTAATAGAAAAAGTTAACTTCTGAGTGCTGCAGTAGTAGTAGATGGAAAATTCTGGTAAGGGGAAAAAGTTCTAGTAGCTATAATATAAAATTAAATTCTATGTAAAAATTTGTAAGGTGCATTGCTAGTATTTTATTTTAGAGTTATTTTATTATGGTTATTTAATTATGGCCAGAGTTTTCATTACAAAAGAATATAAACTATATATTTAATATTAAGTTAGAAGAACAAGGTGTATTAAATTTGCATAGAGATTTTCCTTCATAGGTCTTACCAGGCAAGTGAACCATACCTTGGGGATATTAACTCTGACAGTTCTTAAGGAATCACTTAGTAAATTACTGCTACGATGAACCAAAAGGTACCCTAAAGAATACTAAGAAGTGCTTTAATTTTCCAGGGACAGAGTTCATGTCTTATTCATTGTGATATCCTTCAAGAGTTGGCACTATGTTCAACAAACAGGATTCCAATGAATGTCAAATGAAATAGCACAGCTTGTCAAGAGGCTAAATTTAGAAAAAGAAGAATAAGTAAAATCACTGACTCAAGTCTAAACAGCCACATAATATTCCATTAGAAAGAATAAGGTTGGTCGATTTACAAATAGAAAAGCTTATATATTGCAGAAAACCAGATGTTGGAAGTCATTAGTGTCACCAAACAACTGAAATTCTTGGCCTTCTGGATGGACTGTGACAGGTGGTGGCCAAGGACTTGATTGAAACGATGCTTCTAGATGATGTTTTTAGTGTGGAGTATTTGATTTCTAGTTCAAGGTTCTAGAAGCCTTTCCCCGCCCCTCCTCCACATCGACAATCACTAGGTAAAGCTGCTCCATCAGTTGGGGTGCCAAGGTGAGAAGTCGATAAGGTGACTCTAAAATTTTTCATTCAGATCACAGCACTTCCAGGACTCAGAGAAGGCTGAGACAACTGGTGAAAAACAGCACTATGCGGGGCAAAGTGGGACACATGCTCACTAAGAACTAACCCTCCGTTATGTTAAACTGGGAGGGCTGGGGTTTTTGTATTGCACTGTGACTCTCTATTCAGGCTGATACACAGAGTTAGGCAGAGCTGAGGGTATCATTCTTTTTGGATTACCTTTAAAGTAGTGTGTGAATGACAGAAGCTCAACTTGAATTGGTGGAGACAAAGACCAAGGAATTTGGCAGCACTTGGTGTCCAGTGAAGAGTTTAAAAAAACAAAAACAAAACAATGACAGGGCACAGATGGAACTGAGCCTTAGGAACAACCAGAGCTTGGGAACCAAATGTTTCCAGGCCTTTATCTTTCACCTTCTCTCTTTGTCTTGCTCTGTGTGGTGGCCTCACTCTTTCTTACCAAGGCCAAGTCTCCTGCGAAGAGGATTGTCTTGTTTTGAGGTCCCATAATGCTTTCATTGTTTTGTTTTGATTGGTTTTATACTACTTTGTTTTGTTTTATTTTATTGTGTGTAAAAGTCTGGACAACTATTTCAAAGAAAATGAGAGACATTATGGTAGCCACTGTTGATTTCCTGTTGTCTTGTTTTGCAGTCCTGTATTGCTTGCATTGTTCTGTTCTGATTTGCTTTGTTCTGTTCTGTTTTGTTTTATTCTCTTTAAAATAAAGATAAATTAAAAAAACAAAAACAACCCCCCCCAAAAAGAATCATGGTCAGTAGGTCCTAAATCTGAAGTTCTGATTGTTTCCACCATCAAAGGAAGGCAGATGTATATTTGTTTTCTGAAATTAATTTCAAAACTTACTGTTTGGCTCAAGTTTGGAAAGATGCCAACCTCTGATCCAACCAGCAGAGGCCAGGGATTTGAATCATGTAAGCCTAAAGTGGTTTCTCTGGGAATTACATTGGAACAGGAGAAGGAATGGCTTCAGAAAGGAGAACAAGGTGCTAAGAAGATGCAACATAGGTCTTTTTTCTACACAGGTCCATGGATGTACACAGACACCATTAATAAGGTGGTAGCTTAGACCTTTGCTAGAGTGATTTCTGGGACTTGGAAAAATTTTATCTTTTTTTTCTATTTTTTATGGTGCCTTTTGGCTAAAAGCCTCAGGTTTGGAAATAGCTTGTTGGAAAAGTGAGTTGTGGGGCCAAGGGATTCAGTAAAGCTAACTGACCCACCAGGGCATTGAGTCTGAAATGGTGCTGTCAGTAGAATTATATTCTAATCAACTAAACTGAGCTGTGGGGACATAAATGATAAAAATGACATTCAAAGTAGCTTTTTAAAGTTGATCATAAAGTTCCACTATCTGCAGTTAGCTTAGTCCTTTACAAAAAGTGAAAAACCTCTGAAAAGCTAGATGAGGTCTCTCTAAGGTTAGACTGTGGGGGTCTGTGGTTCTCTTGTAGGTTCTGTTGCTGTGCTTGTCTCCTTCTGGCCTCCTTTCTCACCTCACCTGGTCTCAGTGTCTCATGTATTTTTAATGTAAGTTTTGGGGGTAGAGTAGAAACTCTTCTCCCCACAAGGTTAACAGCCAAACTCCCACAGCTTTAAAGGCACGTATGAGTAAGGACTGTGTCATGATGAAAATAATTGTTTTAATTAGCCATCAAACAGGCTTCAGGGTCAACATGACAATAGATTTCTTTCTGTGTTTGATTTAGTAGAAGCAGTTAATGATTTTGTTTTTATTATCTTTACCCCCTGCTTCAGAATTATTTACTTAGCACATGGAAGGCAACAGATATTTGTTATTATAAAATCAATTTCATGCCTGACTAGACCATCTCTTCCACCTTTGTCATTACTCTTTGAGCTCTGGGTGTTATCATAGACTCATTTATGCTTATACAACTAGATGGCAATGGGTCCTACCAATAATTATTTGGGGAATTTGAGTCATTCAGTAATAGGAAGTACATTTTCATTCTCATTTTTGAGAATTTCCATGTACTCATTTTCCACCATTTCTATTGAAATTTATAACTAACCCAATAATGTTTCTAGAGTCCGAGTATCACATCATACTTTATCCAGTTACCTACATGATGTTAAGAATGGATAATGTACACAAAATAAAAATTCAGTTTGGAAAAGAAATAAGGCATACATCCATAAGATATCATTTTGGTTAAAAACATTTTTCTTTGAAATCTTTTTTTGCTCCTTTATTTTCCTCAGCTGTTAAGTAAGGATGAAGGTGACAATCATGAGTTTTCTGAAATGTCAGTAGCTGTGAAGTTAAACAATCTAAATGGAAGTAACATTTTCTTTCTTTGTTTCTTTTTTTGCTTCTTTCTTTGTTTCTTTCTTTCTTTCAGTGGTGGTTCTGAATTAATTTTCAAACATGCATAACGTTACATCTGCAAAGTGTCTCTGTGCCTGGATGTAGCACAGCCTGAATAAAGCTTTGTGAATGTGGGCCAAGAGTTGTGAGTTTGTTTGGTTTCCTTGGGATCTGCCCACTATTCCCAACATGCTTTGCTGTTCCCATCATGCCTTGATAAACTCAAATTGCTCACAGTTACTGGTGTAGTAGATTAACCCGTCCGTGTAGTTTCACAAAGGGTCAGAAATAAGTTTGCCATCCCAGTTGTCATTCCCTCCTCATCTCCCCATGGCAGGACCCTTGCCTTGTTCTTCCTTTCAGTCCTCCTTCCTGCTTGGCAGAGCCGGGTCCAGAATATTAACCTGACAGGTACTCTATTCCCAACAGGTCAGTTAGTTGGAGCCATAATAACTCTGTCTGATCCAATCACCTAATTTTTCTGGTCTACTGACTTTGACCTCAGCACTCAAAAACATTTTTTGAGGAGATACCCACACTTGGCTGGGAGCTATTGCTCAGCTTTCTTATTGACTGTGTGATGTTCAGCAAGTTGAAATCATCTCTCACTTTCTTATTTCAGAAAAAGGGATTAATATAAACATTCATCTTACCTACTATACAGTTGTGAGAATTCAATACAGGAAAACATGTGAAAACCTCATATATATTTTGCTGGACAGAAGTTTATTATTTCATTTCAGTGAAGGTAGAAACATCTGGGTTTGAAATATCTATAATCTTTATGAAATAATCTCTCCTAGAAGATTCTATGTTGGTGTTACCTTTTAACATCTACTAGATGCCCCCCGGTAGATGCTCAGTAAATATCCATCTTGTTTGATACATAATTGAATACAAAGGCCAAGATCAGAGGTCTTGTTCTACTAAGCAAAAACTTTTAAAGAGGCAAGTCTTCAGAAACATGTTATGTTTTCTAAATCTTTCATATGTGCAAGATTCATACATTTTTAAGTGCATCAGATTCATCTAGCATGATTGGTAGGGCAAGACTTTTGAGTCTCATGCCCATAGATTATATATTTGGGTTTGCTTGGGGTTCAGGAACCTTGCTTTTAAACAAATACCATGATTAGTTTGTCATGGTGACTGTAAGAAGACGTCACAAACTAGGTGGCTTATTGTATCACTGGTCTGGACTTTTTCCTTCCTTTTATAGATGAACACTGACAAGCCAGTAGAGTCACTCATCTACCCAGTTCTCAGTTACTGAATCCCAGTTATCCTCATAACTAGAAAAAGTGAAATCTCCAATTAACAGATCCAGTGCTGATTCAGGTCGGCTCAGATTCCGTCACTCTTCCTAAAGCTCTTGTTCTGACATATGCAAAAATCACATTTTAGCCAGGCATGGTGGTGCATGCCCGTGAACCCAACAGTCTGGGAGACTAAGGCAGGAAGATTGCAAATTTGAGTCCAGTAGTCAGGGACATTTAGTGACTTAGCGAGACCTTGTCTTAAAAAAAAAAAATGGACTAGAGATGTAGCTTTGTGTGAGGACAGGACCTTTAGTGTTTAAAAAAACTGGATCCATTTGTGGCATGTCCTTTCTCTATCTCTCTACTAATCCAAACATTGTATCCGTATTCCAAGCTCCACCCAAGATAGTCACAACCAGAGATATGTATTATTATGTTTTTTCATCTTTATTACATCTATGATAATGTGGAGCCACAGTGGATGCTCGGCAAATATCCATCTTGTTTGATACGTAATTGAACGCAAGGGAAAAGATCAGTGCTCTTATACTTCTAAGCAAGAAATTTTGAAAAGGTAAGTCTTCAGAAAGGTGCTCTATTTTCCAAACCTCTTCCTTAGAAAAGGTTGATGGTTAGGTATATTATACTAAATTAAACGGAATATGTGCATTCATTAAAATTATAACTATGATGATGTATCAACATGAAAATGTCACATAACTTATTTTAATTTTAAGTGAAGAAAATAGAACATAAAATTATATTTATGCTACAAGTACCATCATGGAATAAACATGAATATAGTTTGGGCAAGAACAAAATATTAAAGTGGTTGTATTTGGGTGATAGATTATATTTAAATATTATGATGCTGTTTTCATGGTAATTGGAAAATATACAGCAGTAAACAGTTTGGATTGTTGTCAGCTGTGGAAAAGAATACTTTCCGGGAATGAAAATGAAACAAGTTTTATAGAAAGTTTAAGAGCCCTTGGTGTGTGCACTAATTCTGATAGCTCTTTGTGTTTAATTTTTAACACATGCAGTAATGAATGCTTGATTAACATGGGAGATATTTTAAAAGCATTGCTATCTTAAGAGAGTCCTTGAAAGATATTTTAAAAGCATTGATATCTTAAGAGAGTCCTTGAAATCCTGCCACATATCTATATTGTGAGCCCATTTGTCAATCCGCTCCCCCCACCATCCCCAGAGGTAGAACTGCCAGGAGGATGTCTGAAATCGAAAACCTATGACAATCAATATCCTAAACTTCTTTTCCTTCACATCCTCCTATAAGCTCTTTCCTAGGTCCTCTTGTGTTTTGTTTGTGTGGCAAAAACCAGTTTCTTGTCTTAGAATCATCATGTCCTTTTCCCATGTAGCAATATCCCGTGGGGTTTTCATCAGGGAAGAAAAGGCAGCACACCGGAGGAAGAGTTTGCTATGATTATCTCATCATCTCTTTTCATTTGCAGTGCCACTGGCGAAAGTCTGCTTTTTTTTTTTTTTTTTAAAGAAAGGTTCAGCAAAATGATTGGCACTCTGTAAGTGGTTGATATTGAATAGGAAAAGCCAAGAGCTAATTTGAAGTCTTTATATAATGTTCTTTGTTTAAAAAAATGAAGAGAAAAAAATCCAAAATTAGAACACTAAGAACTAGAGCAATCTTGCACCATACTGTTTTAATTGGCTGTTGCTCATGAGAAGAATCAATAATTTCTTTTGAAGTTTCACATCGACTGCTTAATTTTGATCGTCTTGTAATTAATCAGCTATGAATAAAATGCATCAACTGTAATTTTAACTATGGTTTTAAAAAAATAGCTACAATAATATAAGTAATAGGTTATCTAACCTTATTCAAAGACTGATAAATGATTTGAACAGTGTTTTGGAGGAACTGCAACTTATCAGTTTGTTCTTGAGTATCAGCAATCACACTTTCAATACCTTTTTCAGAACACATTTATTGAAATGTTAATGTAATTTTGTGTTTTTCAATTATTATACCTGTTTATTTTAAATACCAAGTAAAAATATAATCCCTGATACAGTTCCAACACTTTGCCAGGCACCTTGGAGGCAGAATAAGGAGTGTGGAGCAACAAAGATTATGGATCCATTCCTCAAAGACCTTAAAATAGAAATGGAAGTACAGATAATCCACAGAACCATCAGAGATTGTTGAGTTTCAGTATGGCACATTAACTGTCTATAGATAAAGTAGCTTCAGAAAAAGAAGAAAGCTTGAATAGTCTTTGAACTCCTGAGAGGATGTGGGACCTGAGTGATGGATGCTGTGGCTGAATCTGCTAATTCCCCCCCAGTATCTATTCTTCCCTTAAAATTTGGCTGCCTAGCTGATGACTGTGCTTCTCAGCCTTCTTGCATCTGAGCCTGACCATGAGATCCTGTTCTATCCAATAGAATTTAAGGGAAAGCATGTGTACAGTTACTAGGCCATGCTGTTGAGGTGAGAAGTATGCCTACCTCTTACTATTTTTGTCCACCTTACTGGGCAGGTTGGAGATAAGATATCATACAGCAGGGGTAGCCATCTTGGGCTATAGGATGGGAGTAGCATTAAGATAGTAGATCCCAAGATAGAAGGAATCTGGACTCTTGTCAATGTCATTGAAGTTGTCATGCCAGTTGAGAATTTTATAGGTTAGAGAAATAAACTCACATCTTGTATAAGCCATGGTTATTTTGTGCCTCCATGATGGAGTAGCCAACTCTATATCCTAACTAATACAGGTGGACAGAATTTAGATCTACAGAAAGGAAGAGAGGGACATGTCGTGGTAGGGAACAGCACGAACAGGCCTTGGGTGGAACCCAACATGTCAATTCTTTATCTGAGGGTGGCTCCACTTACATCAAAGAATGAATGAAGTAATAGATACTATATAATTATTATATCGAATTTGTCGCTTCTAGTATTTGTTAAGCATACATTTTTTGCTAGGTGCTCTGGACATTGTAGTGAATGAGATGTATACACAGTCCAGTGTTATGAACTTATAGTGGAAGGTTGGGAAAATACATATATGAACACTAAACACATAATTATGTACGTTATAAGTGATGCAAAGGATAAGGCTCAGTGTATCATGACAGTACTTGTGAGAAAATACTCATCTTGTCTGGAGAAGCCAGAAAAGGTTTATTTCAGAAAATAATATGCCAAATTGAGAACTAATAGCTGAGCAAGGTTTATTTAAATCAGAGCCATGCCCTTTCCTGCTAATGAATTGTGTTTTTGTTAGCTGTTAATCTTTACGCATCTGCTTTATATCCCCTTCTTCTTTCTTGCCTTCTTTACCTCACAACTATTCTTTTGTCTTTTGGGTATCAAACAAAAGGGTAGTCATTGGCATTCCTTTAGGATGTATCTTTTGTTCTGTATTGGAAATCATTTGGCAATGTTTGGAAATTCTCAGTTGTGTTCAGCAATTTCTTTTCATGTTGCCTCATAAAATCATATATTCATGTGACTTTAATTTTACTTTTTATGGTTATTCATTTTTTACAAGAGATCAATACATTTGGGAAATTGTATAAAAGTATATCAAATTGTATAAAAATGGTAAGCTTCATAGCTCCCTAAGTGTCATAAATTTTTGCTCTTCTTGCTCTCATTGTGTGTGGGCATAGCTTCTGGGTTTGTCTGTCCCTCGCCTGATGTCTTCAGTCTGTATGTTGGCACCATTTTACACCAGCAGGTTCTTACTGTCTGTCACCACGCAGCTTGTTTTGTGTACAATATTAGCTATTGGATGGTTCTGCAAATGTGATGTGTCATTGAAATTTTCTTTTTTGACACATCTCTTACCTGGTGGTTATTGGCTGCAATAAATAAATATTTTTTTCTTTAAGAAATGAACCATTTCTTCTTAGCCATATGTTCTAGTCTTTGATGATATATTTACCATCCCAAAATTGCCAATGAAACCTTGTTATTTCTCTGTCCACTTAAGAAAAATCTACTTTCTTCATTTTGTGTTTATTATTCCTATCAGTGAAGTAATGTGTAACTGCAGTCTATCAGGCATTATACTGTATTGTACCGCAAACTGAATGATTGTCTTTAACATGAGAGATTCAGTGTATAGAAAGAAGAGATGAAAAATTCAGGACATGTTCCATTCAACAACAATGAAATAGAAAAGTAGATTTTCACTACATTGCATAATCAGAGTTTAAACTCTCTGAAGAGCATATTTATTTTGTAATCAATATAATTTATGGTTTTGCCTGTCTAGTACTATGTAGCACAAAACTTAACTGGATATATTTTCAGCTGGAGGGAAATCTTGAGGATGGGTCTAGCATAGTGTATGTTAAAAGAGCTTCCATGCAAATTTATGCTGGTTTTCCTCAGAATGATAGATGCATTAGTATTGCAACCAAATAAGTACATGTGCTAGAAAGAGCGAAACCACAAGTACTAAGATAACATATCTTTATAAAACAAATGGTAATTTCAATGTAAAATTCAATTTGAACTAGTTAGGACCATTGTTTTGAATTGTAGATATTGGTTTTGATATACTACTTCTCTGAAGGGCAGCTCTCTTTATTGTACCCCAGTGTAGCAATAGGAATTTATATCTTTAAGGATGGTTAATGATTGCCTTGAGCTCTGCAAAGAAAACCAGCCAATTTCTCATAAATCTCAGTATTGCAGTGGTGAGGAATAAAAATATCTGTGCATGACTTTTTTGGTGTCCATAAAGGAAAAATAGGTAACATGGCAATACGAATGATTTAGAGAACTGTGAGGAGAAAGACCAGCAGAACTATCACTCTAGCACTACAATAGAATGCTGAAGGCCATTGTAGAATTTTTGTCCTGATGGCTTTAAAAATAGCATTCTGAAGTAGGTAAATTGCCTGCATTCAGAAGTAACTAGACACCTTAAAATTAATGGAAATAGTTTTAAAATGGGACCTGAATTCTTGCTTTGGTTCTGGTAGTTGTTTTATGGTCATGCATATATTTCTTAAAATGAAAAATCAGGTATATATTAGATATATTGGATACTCTCTAAGCTTACTTTGAATTGGGAGTTCTTTTGAACTTTCTTCACGAACCATTAGTTAACTGTGGTCATCAAACCATCTTTTGTCCTCATGGCAGTTAAGACTACAGATGCTTCTCGATTTAAAATGGGGTCACATCTCAGTTAACCAACTCATAAGTTGAAAATGCATTGAATACACTCAGCCTAACAACACCCTTTCCTGCTTTGCAGCACAGTGCATGTTGCATATCAGTTCTTTCCTCTTGGGACTGAGTGACTGATTGGGTGTATGGCTCACTGTGGATGCCCAGCAATGAAAGAGAATCTTCCATACTTACATCCCTAACCTAGGAAAGTACCTGAATTCAAATTTTGGAGTAGTTTATACTGAATGTGTGTTACTGTCCCATCTGGTCAAATTGGTAAATCATAAGTCAACTGTCATTAAATTGGAGACTGTCTCTATGTTTTGTCAATTCTACAGCTTGTCCTGTAGAAAAATATTCATAACAAGGTTTTTCTAGTGAATCTGTGTAGTGACATATCTGGACTTACTACAGTTGTATATTTATGTGAATTTTGTGATGGCTGGAAAAATATTCATTTTAGTGAACTTGTTAAATGCTTTTGATATGTTAACATCTACCATATTTTAATATCCTAATTCTTCCCAGCAATTATTCTGAACTTCTCAAAAGGCCTTCATATCTAGTACAATTTCTTCATTGGACAGCATGAGCCAGGGGAAGATGGCATGTTGTAAGTCTCCTCGCTGTAGCTGATCATGATTAGGTTTGGGATAGAAGTGGAAGGAGATAGTGACTCTTCTGGAATCAGTAGCCCAGGGGTTGGGAGAAGTTGACAGGCAAGAAGTCCAGTCACTTTGGATGGCTAGAATTCATCAGGATGTATTCTGGCAGCAGCATGAACTGACAAGGGATGCTTAATATTCAAGAAGTCAGAAGAGAGCGAAGTGGGTACAGATCAGATGAAAGGTTCATAAGACTGGTCCATGCGTGTTGGACACGGAGCCCACAGGCAGGGGAAGAGCTTTCTGTATTCAGTTAATCTATGAGGAAAGCGTGAATATTAGTGGGTAGACTTACTCACCCAAAGTTATTCATCCCATGTGACTAGATCCCTGAAATTAAGCCTGTATCTTTTGAGTATCTCAGTAAAATATCTATTTTGTCCTATTTCTAAATACAATATTTAGTTTCTCCTCTAACATTTCATTGCCAGGATTAGGATGTTCTGTGTATGTGAATTCTTATGTGGAGATTTTATAAACATGTTGGCATCCAAGATTAACTTTCTTATGAGGCACTAGACCTGGCAGCCAGTTTGTGAAACAATTTCCTGGTCAGGCTGTATATTGTGAAAATCTGAGAGTGCACATTTGCTTAATCAGATTGCTTTCCTTGCAGAGTTTTAGAATTCAAGGTTCACTGAAAGGGCTGTTGTGCACATAAATTTTTAAACTGTTATTGTTTAACACAAAATTGCAAAAAAGTAAAACAAGCCTTGGTTACGTGAGGGTATCATTGTTGGCTGGAAAACTTGTTCACTCCATGCCATCTTTAGTTCCTATAGTCCCTGATGAATAACTTGCCTGGAAATTTCTGAATTTCTTTCTCCTTGTGCTCTGTGTACCTGCTGCCCCAAGATCTTGTTTCAGGAACATGTCGATGATGGTGGTATGGGTTGGGTTGGGGATTGCTTGAAGAAAAATGCAAACAGATATTTGTTCTATATGCTTGTTTATTTATGTATGTACTACTCTTTACCTTTCCACACCTAAATAATAAAGCATTCTTTATTACCCATATGGATTAAATCATTGTTCTTTTTGTTTAGTAACTCTCAAATGGGCTGCTTAAGTAACCCCCTTTATGGTTCTACATATACCCAGTCCATGCAAACCTAAGTGAAGTTATCTTATTTGTGTTCAAATGAAGTTATGTTTCCTCACTTTCAAAAACGTTTACAATGTAATATTTGAGTGCACAAAATATGTGGAACATCATAGACACGGGGAAACCCATGAGTCCATCCCTTTCCTACTTCATCTCTGTATTACCTTTATGCCCTGAAGTACCCCAGTGGTCTAGACTGCCTTTTAATTGACATTCTTAACATATAAGTCTGAATCAATGAAGAATATACCTTCTAGTTTCATTAATTTTTAGTTTCAAAATGGAAATCAATACATATAATTTTCTACAATTCACCTTTTTTTCCAGAAAAAAAAATCTTAAGAAATTCTGTGACTTGCTCCTTATGGGATGATGCTTTTAAAATTTTAATGTGATCATATATCACCTCTGGAGCTTGTTAACACATGGATTTTGGTTCGGTCTGTCATATATGGAACCTGAGACTCTGCATTCCCCTACCCAGGTTTTGTTCATGGGGCTATTTTGTGGGTTACACTTTGACTGTTGTTATGGTTTAGATCTAGATGACTCCCAAATCTTCATAGGCTCATAGGTGGGACTTTTGGGAGGTGATTTGATCATGGAGGTATGATAATCATCAGTCCACCAAGGGGTTTATAGCTAAATGTGACATTGGGAGGAGAAGCCTGGTAGGAAGGGAGTGGGTCACTGGCAGCGTGGCCTGAAAGGATTTATGTCTCTCTTTCTGTCTTCTCCTTTGATGCTCTCTGCTTCCCTGACACCATGCTGTGAGTGGCTCTTCTCAGCTCTCCTCTGCAGTGTGCCTCTGCCTGGGAGCCAGTTGCCTGTGGATTGAAACTGTGAGCCAAAGAAACCTTTCCTCCTTTACATTGTGAGTCTTGGGTTTTTTGTACCAACAATGAAGAAAGTGACTAAGACAACTGGCAAGACAATGGAGCCCATGTTGTTCTCATTAATAGATGTTATCTTCCTCTATAGCAAATGATTTGTTTATTGCACTCAGGCAAACCATAGAACTTCAGTGGAAAGAGGGACATCATGGGAAGAATTGTGGAGCTGGCTTGCTTTGAGCTAAAAGCCACTCCTCTTGTTGCTTTGGCTAGATGCTGTCTTTTCACAATTCCTGTGGAGAGGGTACTGTCAACATTTTTGGGAAAGTTGGACTTTTTGAGCTATGTTGACGTATGTTGGCTAAGTGTATCTTAATATCTTAGGACTTTAAAATTGAACACATGTTTTTGTTTATTATCTTGCACTTCATGAAACTTTGACTCTCTGACATCTTAGTAGTGTAACATAAGTATCCTGTAAGGAAAGAAGGTGAATGATAGGGCTCTCAGCACCTCTTCCATGGGCTCAGTGGGAAGATCAACAACTCTGACATGTGGAGGATTTGTTGTCTCTCTCCTCCCAGAACAAAAATTTCAAAGAACAGCTAATACTTTTGATGGTCTTCAAGATATACTATTTAGTAGTAATTTTACTTTCAGATAAACTAAAAGATTCTTATTACTTAGTGGGATTTATTCTACTTCTGAATTCGTGATGCTAAATTATGAAACTACAACCACCTTCCACTTTAGAAAGAACCATTTAGCGACTGAGAAAATAGAAAATATGGATGTATACTGTATGTGATTTAATAAAGAGGTGTAGAATTGGGAATTGGACTTTCAAGTTATAACAGTTGCCAACTGTAACAAAAGAAATTAGTGTTCTGAGGAGTAAGTCATGAATTCACACAGTAGTTACTGTTGGTCTAAATAGTAATGAATTTGGTAATGTGTTATGGATTTGAGACTCCTTCCAGCCTTCCTAAAGGTAGAAAATTTGAAACTTAAAGGACATAGTGTCTTTCCATTGCAAGACAGAGAAATTTATGTTGGATTAAGCCAGAGGAAGAATTTCTGTGTTCATCTAACTGTCAGTTGTAGTTTTCTAGCTTCAGGCCTGGGTAGATCAAGGAGCTTAGTCAAGTTATCTGATCCTCCCTCCAATCTCATTTCTTCTGTTTTTCTTGGTAACCATCAGCTTGAGGGTCACAGTAGCAGAATGAGCAGAATACAATGAGCTGATTTCTGTGTACTTTAAAAAATTCTCTTCTCTTTTTTCTTCCTCTTCTTTAATTCCTAATAATTTAACCCTTAAGTCCCTTTCATTTAGAATGTCCTTATTTTTTCCCTTAGTTACCCCTCTGTTTTCTGTATTCCTGAGATGGTGTCTGTATGGGGGAGATGGAACTTGTTTACGCAGTCTTTTAAAATTGAATTGTGTAGTATTTAACAGCATACAAAATGTTCATAATGTTTTAAGTAAAAAAGCAGATCCTGATGAACTATAGATTATAATGACCTTTAAAACAGGTGGAGAGAAGATCTAGATTGATAAGCCACAATGTGGAGATAACAATGGAGATGTGTAGTGGGATCTTTTCCAGAGTTAGCATTGGTTAGGGACTAATTCAATCCAAAGTTGCAGCTTACATTCCTTTAATCATTTCACTGGGCAATTGAGGTTCCCTAGAAAAGATCCCTTTATTCTCCTGAGCGGAGAAGATGTGCTTGTATTCATTTGGCCTGCCACCCTGGGAGCTGAGTGGGAGGGAGCCTCAGGGTTTTAACTGTGGGTGTATCAACTTTTGCCTAGTGGAGAAATTAGTACACACATCTATTCTTAACCACATCTGAGAAGAGGGTTCCTGCATGTGTGTGTGTATGCATGTGTGTGTGTTTGTGAGTGTGCGTGTGGCTGAGCTGAACAGAGCAGAGGGGATCTGGAACAGAATCCAGATTCCCCAGTGTCCTTGGCAGCAGTCACAGGGCAGAACGGCTCCCTGGAGGTCTTGCAAGGCAGACATCTTTGCTGCTGAGACACAGCACAGGAGTAGTCGACTCCAATTCCAGCAGCCACAGTCCCTAATCCCCCATGCTTTCTCACAAAAGTAAATCAGATGAGCTTCTATGTAACATCCCAAGTCCCCATCCAATTCATAATTAAAAATCTAAATGAATCTTTTTCATGAAGGTGTATTTCTAGATGTTTAATATGTCTGAGATAAATCTGATTTGCCTTATTTCAAGTAGTCTCAACCATAAAAATATACAGGAAAATCTTATATAATACCATAAAAGATTTTAATATTTGGCTATTTTAAGATCCTTAAGGAGCTTTATCTCTTTAGAGGTATTTTAAGATCTTTAAAGAGCATTACTCACGTATAGCTCTGTGTAAGTCATTACTTAATATTGAGCTGTACATGGAAAGCAATTTAGCAGAAGTTTTAAAGGAGAATAACACCTAACATCAAATTTAAAGTAACACTGGTGATTCATTTTATTTTTCTTTTCAGGGAAATTAGGCCTCAATTTTGGAAATCATTAGAATGGTTTTAAAACTCGTGCAGAAGAGAATATTTTTACTCTAGTTAAATTTTGATTAGTCTTGCCATTTAACTTTGTATGTTAGATATTGCCTTAAAATGGAAATACATAATAGCGGGTATTGGGTATTTTGCTAATTTTTCTTCTTCTTAGCTCTTCTCGCTTCTCCTTCTTCCTTTTTATTCTTTACTTGCTTAATGAAAAATAACAACTAACACTTAATGTTTACTATGTGTTTGGCTCTGAGATAAATTCTTTGCATACACCAGATTATCTCTCACAGGCATCCTATGAGAAATGACAAGTTCCTCCATTTTACAGATGTGGAGGCTGAAACTACAAAGCTTGTTATTAAAATATTTAAAGCTTTGTGTGCTACATTACAGTGGTTCTCATGAGCATCATTTGGGAGCTAGTTAGAGATACACATTCTTTTATTTTTATTTTAAAGATAGTAAAATCCAACAAAACATAACAACAAAGTGAATCAAAACAAAGCAGTAGAAGTGGTACAGAACTTCAAAGAAAGATACTATGAAAACAATAGCTACTGTAGTATATCTTGTTATTTTCAGAATAGTTGACCATTCCAATAGGCATAGTAAAATCAAACCAAAAAAAAAAAAAAAAAAAACAAAACCCCACAATATAACCAACACAAGCAGAGTATAAAATAAGGCCAAAGAAATTTAATTAGAATAAAGCAAAACAATGAGAACAATATTGGGCCTCGAAGACAAGACAGAAGAAAATCCCCCATTTTTGCTACATTGTGTACTGTCATCTTCCAAAGAGATGCTCAGGCTGCCAACCCCAGGCCTGCAAAATGAACAAAACAATACTAGCATTTAGTTGTTTTATGTATCTTAGTTGCTGTTAATTTAGCCAGACCTCCAAACGAGCAGGTTGCTTTACAGAGCGGGAGGAGGGGCAGAGCTTTGTCCTTGATTCTTAGTCCGTGCTTGGGTAGGCATATGGAGTAGGGGGTAGGTGGGGGAGTGGGGCGCATGCTTCTCTTCCTGGGGTCCATGGTGGTTGCACAGGCCCCCAGAAGGCAGATTTACTTGTCTTCTGGTTGGTGATGCTCAGGCCCCGAGATACACATTCTTATGCCTCGTTCCAGATTAGCTAATCAGAAACTTTTATGTGGGGCCTGATAATTTCTTTTTATAAGGTTTAATGGTTAAGCAAGGGTTCGATTCTTGGTTAAGGTTGAGAACCGTTGATGTAATTGAACTTGATCTGAAAATGTTTCAGATAGTCAATGTGTTCTGTATCATTGCTTTTCCTCCTGTTATAAATATACATGAACGAACTTGGTATTGTAATGTTCATCACATTTTATTTTACCTCAACATATTATCAGAAACTTTTGGTTTCTTCTAGTAAGTGTGTGTGTGTATGTGTGTGTGTGTGTGTGTATTTTGGACTGAATTTTTCAAAATATTACCAGTTAGAATGCAGTAATGCAGTCAAATATTTAAAATATTTACTATGACCAATTCATATTAATTCTGGGAATCTAAAGATAAATCAGGCATGAGGAACTCTATTAATATAATACAACAACAAATCAGTAAAAAAAAATATATACAACAACAAATCAGTAAAAAAAAATTGTTCATTGAAAAAGTACTTAATAAATATAGCAGCTATCCTTAATACAAATTATAGGCAAAATGGAAATAAAAGGAAAAAATTTCAGTATGATAAAGATTATTATCTAAAGCCAATGACAAACATTACTTTAAATAGTAAAACTAAATCTATTTCCATGAAACCAGGACAGAGAAAAGGATATTTTCTTTTACTGCTGTTATTTAACATTGTTTTACATGTTGAAATATAGCAAATACAAAAAAGGAAAATAAAATGATTACTGTAAATACAGAGAAAAGCAAAATCAACTTGTTTTCCATCAAAATATTTCTTAAGATACCTAGAAACTCCAAGAGAAGCTGATAAAAGTAACCAGAATGATAAGGAACTTTTTGAAAGACCCTGATTTTAAATGTTAAAACATTTTTATGTTAATAATATTTACATAGAAACAGGAGTATGAAAGTTATCCCAGTCGCAAGGATGACAAAAAATGTGAAATACTTAGATTTAATTTTGACAAGGTCACGGAATTTATGAAATTATAAAATGGCTTTGAAGGATGCAAAAAAGAAAGTATATAAGAAAGAAAGTCACATACTTTTTATAATAAATTGCAATTTAATTTAAAATCTCAAGTTAATTTTGGACTTGAGTACAAAATATATATGGTTAAGGCAAGTGAACAAAAGAGAAAATGAAAATGTGGCAAAGAAGGGTGACAAGGCAGCAGACATCAAACTACACAGTGAAACAAATGTAACCAGGATGATACAGTGCAGACAGAGTAAAAATTCTAAATAAATTGATAGGCTAGAATCAGTACTCTAAGATGAATGTCAGTGTATTTGGAAAACATATATGATGAAGCTAAAATTTAATTTCAGTATGGAAAGAATCATTTATTTAAGAAATAACAGCACCACTTGCAGCCACAACAAATAGATACCATTGCTTCATATGTTTGCAAAAATTAATGTTAGTTGAGTGTTAGACCTAAATTAAAAAGTAAAATTTTAGAAGAAATTCAACTCTCTGTATGTTAACATACAGTTGTAGAGATCTTTCTAACCAAGACAAGAACAAGTATGGCAAATGCCGCAAAAACAGTGGAAAGACAACAGTTTGAGAGGATAATTTCAATGCATGTTTTTTAAGAAAGCAGAGTCTGAGGCAAGGATTAAGTGACAAGACTTTACTTTGTGACTGCTATGTAAGAAGATGGAATGAGACACAGCGAGGGCTTCAAGAGAGTGCTTCCTCAGCTGCGGGGGTCTCCCCAGAAGAGCTGCAAGGAAGCCTCACCTCAAAACTCCCTGGGGGTGAGAAGAGTCTGGTTCACTCTGTGTCCCTCTCTTCTTTCCTCTTGGTCAGTGCTTGTGCTGTGGGCAGTTAGCTTTCAGACAGTGCCATTACATCATAAAAGATTCCTCCTGGCATCAGGTCCCGTGTCTCCAGGAAAATACTTCTTTCTAGCCTGAAAGTGACAAAGAAACAGAACATTTGGCCCTCAGCCTAGCACCCTGCATGTCAAAGGGTATGTCCTGCTTGCCTAGTGTTAGTGACTGATTGGATTCCAGTGATGTTAATGGATTTAAAAGACAAACGCATACTATAACCAAGGGGACTTGAAGAGGGGCAGTTGATTTGTGTCTAGTATGACAATAGAAAGATACAAAAATGATACTGTGACAGCATGAATGAAATCCTCAGTGGATTTATTATGCAAGGAATTTGCTCAGTGAAACTATGTAGTCAAGAATTTCCCCATAGAGTTAGCCCGATCTTCCTCACGTGCATTCTATTTATTACCTCTGCTCTGCTCAAAGTTGCCATTATCTTTTGCCTGAATTGGCCTTCATTGATGCCTTCTCCCAACCTCACATTCTTTTACCATGATAGAAGCCAGAGTAATACCGTGAAAATGGAAATTAGAGTGTTTCATTCTATCATGCAGAACTTAAGACTTTCCATCTCCTTTTGAGAAAACTCTAAAAGTCCTTAGAATGACTTGTGAAGCTCTATTCAGTGTGGCAGGTTGCCGCCTCTGTCACTTCATGTATCTCCACCAGCATCTTGTCCTCCTAGTTCGGGCCCCACTTGACCTCCTTCCTTTCTGGATGCTCTTCCCCTCCTTCCCACTTGCTGAATAACGCCCTTCCTTGGGCTTTCCCTTACCTTGTCTTGTGCTTCTTTTCTCATTGATTACTCAGAAGTGACATTTTCTAAGAGTACATTCCTCATCACTCTTGAAAGAGTTTCAGACTCTTACCCCTTACAGTGTATATAGTTCCAGCTGACTAGTTCTCTTTTAACATTTGCCAACATAACATGCTGTGCATCTTTTTTATTTCTGTCACTTTCACAGAATATTGACCCTCTGTGTCTCACTCATTACTGTATCCCCAGGATCTGGAACAGTGTCTGGCATATAGTAGATGTTCAATAAGTATTTATTGCATGCATAAATGATCAGTGAAACAAAAATAAGAGCTACTTGCTCTTGGCCTTTGTCTTAAATTATGGGTGACAGAGTTGTTGGTTGTATGAAATTCTAGAAAGAGGCACCCCTGAGTTCTCAACATTTCTGGAGGGTCCAGGTCTTGAGATATGATTGTCACTGTTATGTTCCTGAGTATGGATTAAGAAATAAGGAGAATTCGTGTGTTAGAGAGAAGGTACAGAAATATTGGGTGGGAAAATTGAATGATTTGAATTTAGTTTGATAATAAACTTTTAATTTTAACAAAAATATTGGTGGTTCTGAAAAGTGAATATGAAAAATGCTTTGATTTAAAAATTATATTATCAAAAGATAAAAAAGTTTTGATCTACCAATATGAAGAATTATTAAAATATTCCTTTTTTCTGTGATAGGGTCTTCTGTTAATGTTTTTTTTAAGAGAAAAAAGATAAAAATAACAATGAAACAAAGTTTCAAAACAGGTTAGTTAAAAGGAGAAAAGTGCTGTTAGCAAAACAAAAATAAAAACTTGATTGATTTTGAAAAACTTATCTAGGCAGGATACTATTCCAATGAAATCAATATAAAACAATGACCTGATTCACCATCCAGTAAGATTCTAATGGCTTTGTTTTTGGCAAAAGCACATTTTGTTTATACCATCCAATATTTATTGAGTGCATGCTCTTTTCCCATTTGTCAAACTGGTGTTCCATAGAGAGCTCTGTTACAAGAAGCTAAGGTGGTACTACAAAGATTTTCTGTGATAAACTGTTTAGAAAATCTTGACTTCCAAGACTGTAAATGTTGAAGGATACTTTGGTTTTGAAATGCTATTTTATATAGTTCACATACCGTGGAATCCCTTTATTACAAAAATCTTGTTTACTTGTTTGAGGATAGCATTCCCAGAAGGGGAATTTAGGACACATTAGCATATAATGCTAATATGAAATCTTCAGAACACACACACACACACACACACATATATATGTACTTTGAAGTGCAATAATAGCCAATTTTGACTTTGTGGTGTTAAATTAGCATCTCTATCTGAAAGAAAAGATAATTTGGTTATTTTATTTTAAAAGGGTAGGTTTTAGTAATGTAATTTAAATTTTAATCATCTAAGTAGTGGATGATTAATCATGGAATTGTAGGACTAGATCTGTCTGAGATTTTGTTATTAAAAACAGCCTCTTAGCTAGGTGTGATCATGTATATCTGTAATCTCAGGAGGCAAGAGGATTACAAGTTCAAAGATAGCCTGAGCAATTTAGGAAGAACTGGTATGAAAGCAAAATGAAATAATCAAATCAAAGTAAGAAAAAACTATCTTGGGATGTAGCTCAGTGGTAGATCACTTGCCTAATGTGTGGGATGTCCTGGGTTCAATTCCCACTAGTGCAAAACAGAAATACATCAAAAGCTTTAAACATTTAAATTAAAAATACATTATTAAAGCCAAGCCATATATATATATATATATATATATATATTTTTTTTTTTTTTTTTTTTTTTGGCTCAGGACATATTTTCACCGTTAGAAAGGAATGGGTAGCAAGATTATTAGAATAATTTTAACCTTTTCCAAATTATCAAATGAAAAAGGACACAAACTGTTCACTTTGCTGTTTCAAATGATGTCAAATTTCAGACTGAAAATGCTAAAGAATTTAAATTAAATAATACATGCTAAAATAATTTTCTGCTTTTATATGCTGTGTTATCAAGTTCTAATTCTCAAGTCAGGGATTTATTTATGATTAATGGATGGTGATCTTCACTGATAATAAATCCTTCAGTTTCTTTTTAAAGGTGAGAGACTGTCGGTGAGGCCTCCTTGCATGTACCTGTTCCTGTAGTCTCAGCATTAGGATGGCTGAGTCAGGAGAATTGCCAGGAATTTGAGGCCAGCTTGGGCTATGAAGTGAGTTCAAGACCATCCTAAACTACCTAGTGAAACCCTGTTTGGAAAAAATATAAATAAAAATAAAAATGAGAGATTGTAGAGATCACTTCAAGTCAAGATTTTTATTATTTGTAATATAGATGTTTATGAAATAACTGTCCCGAACTAGGGACACTTATATTATTGAAAAATAAAGTTCAATTAGTAGTTTATTCATCCAGTATACTTTTGAAATTTGAATTAAGAATTATTTGGTATTCCCTCAGGATAAAATAGCAACTCTAATAACAGTTTCTAAAGTTTAGGGCTAGCTATTGATGGCTTTCTACTCCAAGACTGGTACTTGTAGATTTTGTCTATGATCTTTTGCTTTGTGTTCGAAGCTCATAGAAAGGTTCAGTGGTGGATTTCATCACTTAACAGCTTGATAGACAGTTACCCTTGCCAGAGTCTCCTTCAGCTGGGGAAGCACCATATTACCAGTACAGTGATCTTAGATGAACTGACTTCTAGATGATTTTCATAAGGAATTCTTGTATGTAAGTACATATATGTATTCAAACAGAATTCACATAATATACATGAGCTCACTGACAGATTATATACACACATATATACTTACATTCATATATTTGTCTTTATGAAAATATTTTTCCAGAGTCACCATGTTGTCATGAATGCCAAACTAAATATTAAATCTTTTTGCTTTAACAATGTTATGAAGACATGCTTCTTAGATAGTGATGTCACAACCAGCTCTTAAGCAGTTTATGGTTAATTGTGGAATCAGTTTGAGAAAATATTGGTAAGGAAATGACCTGGAAATTGTCCACAAACTAGGGTCTTCATGATGTAGAATGAGAGTGGGGATGAAGTCTCATGGTGTTCACAGGAAACTGTGCATCACAACTGTCTCCATTAGACTGTCCCCAGACTGAAGAAAGGGGGTGATAGAGAACATTAGCTGTTCATATACCAATTTTACCTCGTGTTTTCAAGTCTTAGAGTTGCATGATGGTGGTAGTATCTCTAAATTATGGTTCAAAATATGTAGATCTGCTGTGGCTTAGGGAGCAATAATGCGATTTGTGTCAGAGAATGACATTATATTTCTTGCATTTTTCAAGCTGAGATGAATTTGGTAGATCTGTATTTAGCATGTGTTCCTTTTGTGTCTCTAGGCAAGATTCCACACAGAGAAAATGCTATATAGAGAATTCCTTAATGCATTATTCAAATATGAATGATTATTTAGGGAGGTGATATTATGTTCATAATTTATTACCAATACAAAATTTAGGTTAATTTCAGAAGAGTTTCTACATAGGTGTTTTTAACTCCTTCTGTTGGCATTTCAGGTAGTATGTCTGTGCATTTATATTCCTAATGTACAGTATAAAGTAATAATTCACTGTGCCTGTAGTTATTACAGTATTAGCTTTTGGTTTACAAGCAATACCTTATGTTAAAAGAAGAAAAATCGTTTTCTTGTTTCAGAGGAGTTAACTTAAATAGAGCAATATAGATTAGAATTACTAAAAATAGTATTCAAATTATAGTTTTATGAAAGAAGGCACAATTACTTATATAAAATGTACTAAGCCAGACTATTTTATTAACTCTATACCCTACCATTTGTAGGGTAATTTTACTTTTCAAATTCTTTTAAAAATACTCTGATGTTGCATACAAGTGCATGGTATATATTTGGTTTTGTTATGTAACATTAGAGTTTGCTCCTGGGGAGGAAGGTAGCAGGTTAATGGTTACATTGTTTGTCAGTAGTTAAGCTGTATATGAAACTGTTGTTATTACTAACTGTACTACATCTTTTCAGGATGTCATACATGTTATAAAGTTTTTCTCCCCTGTATGGTATGACTGTGATTGTAGGGGTTACAATCATCACCACAGCCCAGTACCAAGTGATTGGGAGCTGAGCCAAATAGTAATTTTGCATCCTTTATAAATTGGAAAGGTAGGTTCTTGGGATAGTTATAAAGAACTACCTACGTCTAGAGGACAACCCTGAAGAACAAGTGGCTCCTAGGGAAGCCTCAATACTAGTGATAATGTGATATATCTTAAGAATTCAACAAGCATCAACACATGAAACAAGATTAAATGAAAAAAGAGAAGATAGAAAATGACAAGACACAAACAAAATGCAGCCCTGGATCCCCAGCCCACCCAGGACAAACCCAGAAATCAATGAGATAGATGAAATTGGAAGTCAAAGGCTGGAACTTTCTGAAATGATAATAACAGAAATGTAAAAACAAGTGGAAAATAATCTCTCAGGTACAAAAAGAAATGATGCTTAAAATCAAAGATATTAGAGAGGACACAGATAAAAGAATAGGCAAGCTTAGAAAAATGATGGAAACAAAAAATGTTCAACATGGGAAAGAGAAACCATGAAACAGATCCAAACAGAGATCCAAGAGATTTTAACCTCTATTGACAGTGTATACAACAGATTCACTGAAGCAGAGGACAGAATTTCAGATCTTGAAGACAGAAATGTAGCTAATGATCATGAAAAGAAAGATGTGTTAAAAATAGCAAGTGACCAAAAAAAAAAAAAATCAATCCAACAACTACAAAATGATGCAAAGAAGAGTAACATAAGATGGATTGCCGTCAGTGAGAAAGCTGGAAACAACACAGATGCCATTCAAACAAAACAAAGCAAAGCAAAGCAACACAAAACACCTCTTCATAGAAAGGCAGACAAGTTCCCAAGTGTGTATAAAGAATTTGACACACAAATAAGTGAAGCATATAGAACTCCAAACAGCCATGACCAAAATAAAAATACATCAAGAAAAAATACAATAATCAAAATTCCAGAAATTCAACACAAAAACAGATTATTAAAAGCTGTTAGAGAAAATAAGCAGATCACTTGTAAAGGAAAGCTCATGAGAATCATGGCAGATTTTGCAACACAAACCTTCAAGTCAAGAAGAGCTCGGAGTGAAGTATTTCAAGTGCTGAAAGAAAACAAGTTTTAACCCAGATTGACATACCCTGAAAAGCTATGATTCAAAATCAATGGAGAAATAAGATATGCCCATGAGAAAGAAGAATGGAAGAAATTTATGACCACCAAACCAACCCTACAAAGATTACTGAAATATATTCTAGACAGAGATAAAAATGACTACAATTCTAAGAACAACAACAGAAAGAAACCACTAGGCAGGGCAAGCTATTAAACAGAAGGAAAAAGCAAGGAACCAACAACATGAAAATAACTTGTCAAAGATAAGCCAATACATGTCAGCTATAACCATCAATGTAAGTGGCCTCAATTCATCAATCAAAAGGCAGATTGACAGAGTGGATCAAGAAACAATATCCAACAATATGCTGAAACACATTTAATTCAAAAACAAATTCATAGGTTGAAAGTCGAAGAATGCAGAGCAATCTTCCATGCAACAGGAACCCAGAAAAAAGCAGAGGTAGCTATTCTGTTTGCAAACAGTGTGAATTTCAAGCCAAGAATGACAAAAGATAAAGAAAGTCACTACATACTTGTTAGGGGAAAACTTCAAGAAGAAGAAGAGATAACAATCATAAATATGTGTGCACCAAATATGGGAGTGCCCAACTATATAAGATAGTTATTAATAGACATGAAAAATCAAGTAAGCAATAATACATTTGTAACAGAAGACCTTAATACCTGAATGTCACAAAGATAGATCAACTACACAAAAAATCAGCAAAGAAATATCAGAACTGAGCCAAACCTGTGAACAAATAGATTTAGTAGATGTTTTCAAAGTGTTCTACCCAACATCAATGGAATACACATTTTTCTCAGCTGCACATAGGACATTCCATGAAATAGACCATATACTAGCCCATAGACCATGGTTGTGTAAGTGCAAAGAAACTGAAATTATCCTGTACGTATTATCTGACCATAGTGCAATAAAAAAGGAAATTAATGGCAAAAACAACTGCAAAAACTCCATAAATAGATGGAAATTAAGTAATACCCTCCTAAATAATGAATGAGTCACAGATGAAATAAAAGAAGAAATTAAACAATATCTACAACCAAACCAGAGTGCAAATACAACACACCAGAACTTATGGGACAAAATGAAAGCAGGCCTAAAAGGAAAATTTATAGTGGTGAATTCTCATGTCAGGAAAACAGACCGAGCACAAATAAGCAAACTATTGTTACACTTCAAGCTTCTAGATAAAGAAGAGCAAGACAAACAGAAAGCCCATTACAAGGGAGGAAATTATAAAGATTAGAGCAGAAATTAATGTAATGAAGACCAATAAAACAATACAAAGAATAAATGAATTGAAGAGCTGGTGCTTTGAAAAAATATATAAAATTGATAAACCCTTAGGCAATCCTATCAAAAAAAAAAAGGAAAGAAAAGACTCAAATTCATGCATTGAGGAATGAAAAGGGTGAAATCACTATAGATCCTGTGAAAATTCAGAAGATTATCAATACCCACTTTGAAAATCTTTATTCTCATTGGATGGAAAACACAGAAGAAATGGGTAGATTCCTAGATACATGTGAATTGCCAAAGCTGAATCAAGAAGATAGAAAAATTCTGAATAACCCAATATCAATTAATGAGATTGAAAATAATTAAAAACTTACCAATGAAGAAAAACCCAGGTCCTGATGGATTAACTGATGAATTCTACAAGAAATTTAGAGAATATTTAATGCCAATACTGCTTAAACTCTTTAATGAAATTGAAAGGGAAGCAATCCTCCCTAACTCAATCCTGGAGGCAAGTATTACTGTGACACCAAAACCAGAGAAAGACCCAACTGAACAATCTCTCTAACAAATATAGATGCAAAAAATCCTTATTAAGGTACTAGCAAATTGAATGCAGCAAATCCTTAAGATTACACACCATAACCAAGTGGGATTCATCCCAGGAATGCAGGGATGGTTCAACATACACAAATCAATAAATATAATATATCAACAGAGCCAAAGACAAAAATCACATGATCATGTCAATAGATGCCAAAAAAGCTTTTGATAAAGCCCAGCACTCATTCATGATAGAATCCCTACAGAAAATCAGAATAGATGGTCATTATCTCAATCTAATAAAGGCCATCTATGACGAACCAACAGCCAACATTATACTAAATGGTCAAAAACTGAAAGCTTTCACTGTAAAATCAGGAACAAGGCACAGATGTCCATTATTACCACTCCTATTCAATAGGGTTCTGGAAACATTAGCTAGTGCAATTAGACAAGAGAGAGAAATTGAAGGAATAAGAATAGGAAAGAAAGAAGTTAAACTATCATCGTTCACAGATGAAATGATACTCTACATAAAAGACACCAAAAACTCCACTAAAGACTCCTAGAGTTAAAAACCAAATTCAGTAGTGTAGCTGGGTATAAAGTCAGCACTCAAAATTGATAGAATTCCTGTACACAAACGACAAACTCACTGAGAGAGAAATTAGGGAAACCACATCCTACATAATAACATCCAAGTAAATGAAATAATTAGGAGTCAATCTAACAAAGAAGTAAAAGATCTATATACTGAAAATTACAGTACTCTGAAAAAGGAGATAGAAGAGGATACCAGAAAATGGAAAGATATTCTTTGGTCATGGGTAGGAAGAACCAACATAGTAAAAATGGTATACTCCAAAAATTGTTATAGATTTAATGCAATCCCAATCCCAGTGCCATGAACATACTTCACAGAACTAGAGAAAAAATTTCTAAAATTCATGTGGAAGCAGAAGAGATCTAGAATAGCAAAGGCAATGCTGGGCAACAAAGGTGTGGCAGGAGACAACACAATCCCTGCCTTGAAATTATACTACAAAGCTACTGCAATAAAATCAGCATTGTACTGGCAGAAGAACAAACCCAAGCATCAATGGAACAGATTAGAAGATCCATCTTCTAATTTGCAATACAGCTACAAACACACTCAGCCACCTTATCTTTGACAAAGGGGCCAAGCACGTTCACTAGAAAAAGGATAGCCTCTTTAATAAATGGTGCTGGAAAAACTGGCCCTTTGCTTGCCAAAGAGTGAAACTAGACCCATGTCTATCACCATGTACTAAAGTAAAAATGGATCAACGATCTAAGTATTAAAACAGAAATGTTAAATCCAGTAGAAGAGAAAGTAGGTAGAAATCTTGAAGACTTAGGTGCAGGCAGAGACTTCATGAGCTAAACCCAAACAGTAAGGGAAACACTTCAAAGAATCAACAACTTGGATCTCATCTTATTAAAACCCTTTTGCGTATCAAAACAAATCACTAGCAAAGTGAAGAGACAACCCACTGAGTAGGAGAAAATTTTATCCAACTATCCCTCGGACAAAGGACTTATATCCAGAATATATAAAGAACTGAAAAACATCAGACACCCCCCAATTCAAAACCCAATCCAAAAATGAGCATCTGAGATGAGCACATATTTCTCAGATGAATAAATACAAATAACAAATAAATATATGAAGAAATGTTCAGCATCATTGGTCATTTGAGAGATACAAATTAAAACAACATTGATATTCCATCTCATCCCAGAAAGAATGGCTGTCATCAAGAAATCAACCAATAACAAATACTTGTGAGGCTGTGGGGGAAAAGGAACACTTCTCTACTGTGGAAATCGTAACTGCAACAACTGTGGAAATCAATACATAGATTCCTCAAAATACTAGGAATAGAGGTCTCATTTGAACCAGTTATTCCCCTTCTGGGTACCTTTTGGAAAGAATTAAAAACACCATACCACAGTTATATATGTGCACCCATGTTTATAGCAGCACAATTTGCAATAGCTAACTCTTAAAACAACTCAAATTTCCATCAACTAACGAATGGATTAAAAAAGATGTGATATTTTTATACAATGGAGTACTACACAGCTATTAAGAAGGATAAACTTGAGACATTTGTAGGGACATGGACGGAACTTGAGACCATACTCATAAGTGAAATAAATCAGACACACATGTGTAAACATCATCTTATCTCCCTAGTGTAAGAAGCAGAAAGAATAAATAAGATCCAAAATGTACAATAGATGTTGTGAAATGGGAAGAAACTGTTCAAAAGGGAAGAGAAACTGGGATGGGGGAAAGGAAAAAAGAAGGAAGGGGAAAGGAAAGTAATATGTATGTATTTGCACAATATAGTTAAGATAGTTATACTACTAATTGCTGTTAGTTCCTTGAAAAAAAAAGATTTGTGCCTATACTGTCTGATCAACTTTTCATACCTGTATCTTATAATATGAGCAACTACTCTGAAGATAACAATATGCAGTACAGTAACCATTATTACTCTCTTATGATCTTGCTTTGAAATTTTGTACCATTGTTTTCATTTTTTTCTTTAAAATAAAAAGTTCTCCAATGCTCTGATGTTATGTATTATGTTTTAATAATCAAAATGTGGCTATTGGTAATGAAAGTGGGTGTTATTCTGAATGATGAGAATGTATTTGTACTAATACAATGTAGCATGAAAGCATGTGATAGAAGCCCCAACTAACCCTTCATAGCATCGCTGTAATTCTTTGACTTATCATTTCTTCTTAGTTATGTGAACAGAGGAAAGTTATTTTGAAAGAGTCATTGAAAGAGACAAATCTATTGGGTATTTTACAGTTAGATTTTTAAAAATTAAATAGTATGTGTTAAAACTATATTCATAATAACAATCACAGGAAGAGGATCAATGGACAGAGTTCCCAGCTGTTTCACCAGATGTGCACAGCTAGGTATTTTGCACCTTTTAAACAGGTTAAATGTGAAATGAAGTCTTAATAATTTGATGATAGTAGTATTTCAAACATTTCCCTTTATTTTTAACAGAGATAACATTTGGTTTCACTGTAGGTTACGTTATACATTCCCCTTAATTTTGTAAAGGAAAAAATATTAAACATTAGAACAGAGGTGTTTTCCTTTTCCCCCCCTAAGTACCACTGTGATTTAGAAGTGGTTGCTGAAGAGAAGCAATGTTAACATAACCACAGTTGATGCACTTGCAAATCTTTCTGTTTTAAGGCTCAGAGTTCTCCCGATGGGCCTCTGTGCAGATGTTGAGCTTTCTGTTAAAAAAAATAGTGCTGAGCTTGATGCAGATGTTCCCACATTGCCCAGCACTTTGATTAACCTTTTATGAAGTATCTGCCGACAGAAATCTGGATTAGTATGTTCCCCTGTGTCTTATTAAAAGCCTGCCAGGCTTTATTGAACATCATGTTTATACTTTTTGTTCTATGGACAATTTTGGTGTCTAGTAAGTATCAAATGGAAATCATTAGCATACACTAACAAGGATGTCTGATGTGAGCTGCTGACTTGAGCTGGAAATGGGAGCCATCATAGTTTGATTAGCTGATTGTCAGTAAAGAATGAGTGTAGTTACACTAGCAGGAGGGGCTTCAGCTTCCCATGAACAAGTTGGTACTGAAGGGCTTACTTCGCTTCCATAGCAGACACATTAGTGAAATGTCCTGCTGTGATCAAACCTTCGGGATAGTGTTTCCAAGTGTGAGTTCACGTGGTAGTCTAGTGCAGAGCCTTCAGCCCAGGAACCACTAGCTATATGTAGCTGTTTAAATTAAAATTAAAATAAAATCAAAATGAAAATTCATTTTCAAAGCCCACTAGCCACTCTTCATGTGTTCAGCAAGCAGGTATGGTTAGTGGCTATTGCACTGGATAAAGCAAAGAGAGAACATTTCCATGATTGCAGAAAATTTTATAGAACAATTCTGCTCTGAACTGTAAGTGCCTGACTGACTCTTTTGCCACAGGGTTTCTAATCATCCTCTATATTCTTAAAAAGAGTTTTGCAATGGACTTGTGATTTCATAAAGTTTGTAGTATTAAAAGTATTAACTTTTCTCTAGAGGAATGATCAACTTCCAGTAATTCTAGTTTAATGTTGAATCTTTGGCTGATAAACTTTGTGATTTGGGGATGGGTCCTTGGAGTAGCTTTACGTATTTTATTTTATTTTATTTTTTAGATACCCAGGTAACTCTTAAGAAGAGATTCATGGGAAGCTGATGGTGGTCTGCTTGTTGTAAACTTAAGAACAATGGAGAGAAAAACTGCCGCAAATTTCCAGTCTATAGAAAACTAACATTTTCTAAGCTGTTTTTTTTTGTATGTTATAATATTATCAGAATAACTTACTATTTATGTTGGCATTAAGAGAACTTTAAACGGATTACATCATGAGTACACTATCTTGGCATTTATCTTTGGCATATTTTAAATAAGTAGGTTCAAGTAATTACCAGTTTTCTAGCATGTCTCTTTTATAATATAAAATATCTTTTAAAGGCACATAATTAAATTCATGCATTTTTTGGGAGAACATTTTCACTAACTTTGCTAACTCTGCTTTTTGTCACGTTATGAATTAATGTTTGGATTTATTTACACAATTAATGGGATATCCTCCACTCTCGTCTAGCTTATTGCATTACCCTCTGAACTGGTTTTGTTGTCTCCAGTTTCCCTCTTCTCCTTCCTATTGTCAGTAGTGCTACTAGGGTTATCTTCCTAGGATGTACATTTGAACATATCTCAAACCAATTAAAAGTTATATTCCCATAGCTTGCTGTATTAAAGTCAGATTCTTTAGCATTTTGTTTACTGACCCATTTCATTCTGGCCCTTGTTTACCTTTTAAATTATATTTCTAACTATTTTTAAAAATCTCCTCCCTATCTAATGTAGTCCTAATAAGTCTGAGTCTTTATGATGAACTTTATCTTTCTGCATAGGTTCCCAGCCTCATTCCAATTTACTTGTTCTTTACAATGTCCATTTTATTTTGCCATAAGAATCAAAGTAGCTTTCTCAGCTTTCCTCTTCTCTACTTCTACATTTCTCTGTATTTCACGATTTCTTTCTTTGCCACTCTTCTCAAGGGAGGAAACACTGCTTCTTCTGTCAAATTTATTGAACCACAGCTGAACTCTGAATCCTCACTCAAAAACCTGCAGTTGTTTCTGACTGGAGTGTAGGTCAGTGTAAAGAAGTTCTTTAGTGTTCAAGGCACATCAAGACGTGGCCCAAACCTGCCTTGCCAGCTTGAGTTCTTACAGTCTTCTTTCCCCAGTGGCCGCAGCATGTGGAAACTTCCCTCCTTTGTTTTGTTTACTCCCTGGCTTCTCTGATGCTCTTTCTTCCAAGCGTAGTGCTCTTTTCTCTTAGTTTGAATTGGTTTTGAACATCATGTAGAAGCTGCCTCCTGCCTGAAGGCATTTCTTATTCCCCCAGTGTGCAGCGCCCTTGTCCTCATCTGCACTCCTGCAGCCCTTTATCATCCCTCCTCCTGGCATTTATAATGTCGCCTGCTGGCAGATGAGCTCCTTGGCAGTGGGTTATTGCTGATTCAGCTTCTCCTATTCCCCATAGTGCCTGGCACACAGTCTTGCATACAGTACATACCCCCAAACTGTCTTTTGAATGAATAAATGAATGGAATAACTTATTTCCAACCAGAACGTTTCACTCAAAATTACCCTATTTTAAATGAAAATTGCTTAGAGAAACTGGCTATTTCAGCTCCCTCAGGAATGAACTTTGGATGAGGACATGGAAGTGACTGATTTCTTATTGTAGGGTTAGATGTGATGTGTTTGGACAGTTACTGAAATACGCAAGTTTGCTACACTAAAATGTAGGAAGTATTTTGTTTAATAATGATTTCTTTCATGGATTCTTTGTTGCTGGGCTTAAATGCAAAGGTATCAGAATATTTTTTCAAATTTCATTTTAAAGAGAAAAAATAAAATTTCAAAACAAGATAATAGGAGAGTAACAGTGGTCAATGCATTGCGTATTGCTGTCTTTTAAATCAGTTACTCAGAGTACAGATTGTAGGCGCTTAATTGTCCAAACAATATTAGCGCAAATCTCTGTTTTCAATGAACTAAGAGAAATTAGTAGTATAACTATCTTACTATCTTGTATGAGGGTTTTTTTTTTTTTTTTTTTTTTTGTACCTGTGATCAAACTCACAACCTAATGCTTGCCAGGCAGGTGCTGTACCGGTGACCTATACCCCTGGCTTGCATGAGTTTTAATAGCAAGAAAATAGGAAGTTTCAAATGAGGTATGGTTGCTTTCAATAAACACTATTTTGCATGCAAATATGTAAGGCACATAAAATATGTGATGGAGAGAGTAACTGATGGAATTGGGAAAGGCAAATTGGTAGAAGGAAAAAAAAGCTACCATTAAAGGTTATTAAAAAGGCTTTCTGGAAAGATGATTATTATACGTTATATTTTCATGTGGACTCACTAGCCAAGAACACCACTTTTTAGATCAAACTCTGGGGTTTGTATTTGTTCATTTCATAGAGGGTTTTATGAGGCTGTGTCTGTGTACTCCTTGAATCCTGAGACATCTCTTAACAGTCTGCTGCCTAAATCAAGATGAAACAACACCCAAATTGTTCTACAGCAATTGCAAAAATTTTTTATTGCTGAACTCCATTTCAACTTTATAGATATTAGTTGACCTGTCACAAGAAATGAGGTTATCATTTCTGACCTTTGTGTCCTCTGCCCAGTTTAAGGGCAGGAAGTAACAGCTCAGCAGAAACGAAGCTGGGTAACTATTCTTTGTCCGGCAGCTTTGATTTCTACTGAACACTGGGAATTATATGGAAGGAATGACGTATTGCAGGAAAAACAGTGGAGGTTACTAATATACATTAGAGAGGAGGAAGAGCAAAGGCTCTTTCAGCCTGTGAATTCAATACTAGATAAAAATGGATTTTGAAATAATTGTCAAGGAAAGTTAACATTTAAATATACATAATCAGTTCATCAATTCCCTTATTTTAATAATTGTTTCTGAATATTTTACTCTAGGGAAGGAAAATAAAGGTCAGATATCATACTTCTTTGGGATACTTCTTTTAGTGGGTTGAACTACTAAATTCCAAGCTTTAATCTAGGGATTGGGCATTCGAAGACAAGATAGCAACTGCTTGTATGCAATTTACATTCTATTGACTGAAAATAAAATGACAATGAAAATATGATGAGATAACATAAGTTTAGGATATAAAACTCCATGAAAGTGGGATTGCATCTGTCCCATCCATTGCTTCGTTCCTGGCATTTTCCACATGGCAGAAGCTGTGATGTATGTGTTAGATGTTATATGGGATTTTGCGGAGGAGACACTTGAAAAAGTAGCCCCTGATCTAGTCCCTGGCAGGCTTCTCACGGATGGTGCCACCTGAGAAATGACTTGAAGGACATATAAAATCACCATTCTTAGAGCAAAATAGCACCAGAAAGAACAGATTGTGAAGAGCGTTCCAGGACTGTGGAACAAAATGAGCAAAACACAGGGAACATATACGGTTTGCATTGGATGGGGCAGCAGCAGATAAGGCTGTAAAAGCTGCAAGCTGAAATCTGAAAGGACTTGGGACTAAGTTAGACATTTTCCCTTTGCTGTGAAGCCCACCAGACATGCATGAAGCTTTAAGGATGGTGGCATACACACATCAACTTTGAAGGAAATAATTCACAGATATGGATGTCTTAGAAAAAAAAATGGGTAGAAGTGAGAACTAAGACAAGAGAGCCAAAATGTTCCACGTTTTAATATGAAGAAGTCTCATGACAGAAGTTACATTTCCAGAATCACTGGAATGATTGCTTTTTCTCTCATGAAAAAATTTAGAGAAGATTAGTATTTGCTGACTATCTAGATTCTTTTATAAACAAGAAAGAAATGCCTAATGTTACCGGATTGATTGAAGATGTATGACATGCAGCTGATGTTAACAAAATTACATAACCTTTTGGAATACAAGGTTGCTGGGCATGGTGGCAAATGCCTGAAATTCCAAATCCTGTCTCATAATAAAATTTAAAGAAAGTGCTGGGGATATAGCTCAGTGCTCCTTGTATTCAATTCCCAGTGCCTTAAAATAAGTATGAAACTCTTGAAGGTTATTTAAGAACATAGGTAAATGCTTATGAAAAGTTGTTAGAGAGATAAATAGTTCATAAAATTGCAGATGAAGTCTGATAATCACTGAAAAATACATATATAATATACAAGATATGTTTACATATGAGATTGATACACAGTAACTAGAAGAATAAACACCAAGATACAGTGGCTGTCTATTTTGTGAGACTAGAGGTGATTCTTGCTTTCTTTTATTTCAAAATTCTCATCAGTAAAATAAAATGTATTTCTCTAAGCCCAATAATTGTTATATAATACTTATGAGTTGAAAAATTTATTAAATTAAGTGATTTATAGTGTTACCTCTAAATTATAATATACAAGTGTTATTTTAAAGTATAATATATAAGAAAGTATAATATATAAGAAATATAATATGTATGTCTGTAATTTTGTTTTAGAACAGAGATTGGCAAACCATGAGGCCTGTATGGCATGTATGGCAAACCATGAGGCACAGTAAGGATAGCTGTTATCTAAAAAAAAGTTTTACTAGAAAACAACTATGTCCCTTCATTTACACATTTTTATGGCTATTTTCATGCTACAATGGCAGAATTAAGTAGTTGTGATGGAGACTGCCTGCTGTCTAAAATTTTGTTATCTGGCCCTTTACAGAAACCTGGGTCTGCCACTGTTTCTTTGACTGTTGATCTTGGGTGTCACAAACGCTTACTTCCAGTCTAGTTTTGAGGGAAGGGGATGGGGTCTATCATTTTTGCATTCTATTCTTGAATGTTGAATTGGAAATTTCCATTATTTAGTGAAAGTACAGTTTGATATTAATATTTCACATAAATTTTAAGGCCTGAGCTCCTTTTTTAAAGTTTATTTAAGTTTATTGGTACAATTTAGATATGCATAATGATCACACTTACCAAAAGGAATTTGTATCTGTATATGATGTATCTTGATTCCTTTTTTTTCCCCATTCCCATCCACTCCTTTCAAACCCCCTTCCCTTCCCTGATCACAAAGCTCTGTTTTCATCTTATCCTTCTTTTCTCAAAAATCTGTGCTCTGCTTTTTTTTTTTTTTTTTTGTGGCACCAAGGGATTGAACTCATAACCTCGCACCTGCCAGACAGGCACTTAAGCCACTGAGCCAAACTCCCCAGCCCTAGTTTTTTGAGGCAGGGTCGCACTATGTAGCTCAGGATGGCTTTGCACTCACGTTGTAGCCCAAGCCGGCCTCAAACTCACAACACTTCTCCTACCTCAGCCTCCCGAGTGCTGGGATTAGAGGCATGCACCACCACGCCCAGGTCTGTGCTCTGTTTTAACAAACTTTATAAGTAGTAAAGTCACAGGGTCTGGAAAGATTGATATGCAAGTTGACCTTTTAATAGAAGAATCAGGGAAGCTGTGCTTTGGAGGAGACCTCAGAAACCTGGGTCTGCCACTGTTTGAGTATTGATCTTGGGTGCTGCAAATGTTTACTTCAAGCCTAGTTTTGAGGAAAGGGAAGGGGCCTACCATTGTTGCCAAATGATTCGTCGTCTTTCCAGCTGAAGGTACAATACTGAAGTCATCTTGGTTACAAATATGTATTGCGTGAGGTGTTCTGCAGGCTGCTGCAAGAGGACACAGGAGTCCGTGTCCTCAAGGAACACAAAGAAACAGGAAGAAGAGGAATGCACGTTATGGATGAGTAGAATTAAGGGAAGACAGGCCTCTATGGCACAGAAAAGATGTCTGAGATTTGAAGAAATATGAAGGTCAGTGGGTACTTGGTAAAACTAATTATATGGACAAACCTATGAAAGAACCTATGAAAGAGGGGGTTGTATTTATTTTGGTCATAATTTTTTCACTCTGTTTTGTAATTGTTTTTTTTTTATGGAAGATTTTAATGACTAGAATGAGGAAGGTTTTGTTTACAAGTAGAATTTACAGCTTTCAAATATAGTCAACTTTGTCTCAAGTTCCTGACTTTTGCAGATTCCATTTTGATTGGCTGTCATTTTACAATATAAGTCAGTAAGAAATTACATTCTTTGGTAGATTATGTTTAGAGCAGCTTCGTATCTCATCCAGAGTAAACAGCAAAGGGCATCAGAGTCTCCTCTGCTTCTAAATATTTCCTTCCTAATTCTTCAGTTAGACATTTATTTGATTTAAAATGCCTTTCTCTGCATTTGTGATTAGACCTAAGGTGCATTAAAGTATTTGTTACACATTAGAGCCAAGGTCTATTCAAGTGATCATCTAATGGAGATCTGTCGGAGTGAATAGGAGTGATTGATAGTGGGAGTGTAGAGAGCTGATCATTTTGGATCTTGGGATGTCTTTGGAAACACTGCCTGGGAAAGAGGAGAGAAAATAGTACGTCATTGGGAATGTTTCAGAGTTCAGCTACCTGAGACTCAGGACTGAAGAATTTTCTCATGATTTTCCTCCTCTACCTTTTCCATATCTACATCCTTCCACATTTATTTATCTATCAAAAGATCAGAGGTATCTAATAATTCCTATGGAATTAATTCCCATCTCTAGATTGTGGGTATTATTTACCTACATCTCACAGATGAAAAATGTAATAGCATTTTTATTTAGAAAATTATTTGGAAAACCACTTCATGAAATTGACAGGGACAAACCTTGTTGTCAAATATTATCATTCATATTTGCTTATATATATTTATAAATATTTCTGAAAATCCCTATTTATTCCTTGAGTAAATATTTAGTTTTAAGTCACTTCATGAATATTTTAATCCTTATATTCTTCTAGGCAATATACTTTGATAGCAAATTTTTGTTGAAATGCAAAGAACATACAAAATACATCATTTATGAAGTTTTCTAACTTGCCTTATTCTTCTTGTCAGGCTTTAGACAGCTCTGTGTTTGCACAAATTATGCAACTTAAGCTGTAGAATCCGTACAGCCTCTGCTGTGTAAATATATATATTGCATGTAGAATTTCTAATATACATGAAAATGAAAATAGTGTAATAGTTTACATCATGTATAATTTTAAATTTTTGGACCTCATACTGATTCCTATATAAATAATTAGCCATTTACTATCCCAAGAAGTTGTTATACATAAAAATAATTAGTAGTTATTTGTGCTGAAGTTTACATGAATTTACCATAGGAATATACAGACAGTATATAACACACCTTGATCAAATTGTTCCATTACTTGTTTTGATACCACTGTTCATGATTTGCTCTTCTTGGTTAAAATCAGTCCAAATTATTTTCACTTCCAGCAGTCCATAAGAAGGCAGGCCAGATACTGTCCCTCTGAGAGTGGAAGTACCGTTTTGCCCTTTAAGTGCCTTTTCCTCCAGGAGAGTGGCAGGAAGCATCTTGCTGATGCTGAGAATGCTCAGTTTGTGAATCGGTTTCTCTGCTTGCTCTGTGTATGTGCCCTTTCTGCTTCTGTGTGCATGTTGATAACTTCTTTTTTTGCGTCCCGCAAATGCTATATGGAAGTGTTTAACTCAAATACATTAACTCTTTACTTTCAAGTGAAAATGTATTTACCTTTCTATAAAACTGAATTTTAAATGATAAGAAATCTTGACCTTAACCAATAATTTTCATCATTTATACCAAGCTGTTGAAAGGGCCTTATCTGCTGCTGTCCCTGGATTAGGTGCAAAATCAACAGGGTACTTTGATTCAGGTCAACTTAAGGGAGATGCAAAAAGCTCTATCAATGTTAAAATAAAACATGTGTAATCAAATAGATGATTAAGTAGCATTATAATCCCCAGGGGAATAATTATATGAGAAAGTGTGATAGAAGACCATGAAATTTCTGTTAGTCTCTGCATTCAATTAGTCTAAGAAGGCTTTAAAAATGAGGGGGGAGGGTGTTAAGATACACTTCAGTGAACGTGCTCTCTCTATATTATGTCTTGGGTGGCAAATTACTATTTGTAGTATTTCTATTTTTCCTGCATTTATAATCTTGGGCAATTATTTGGACACACAGACATAATAGGCCTCCAAGTCTGAATGAAAAATATCCATACATTTCTGCAAATGGTGGGCATAATTACTAAATAATTCCTGGAAAAACAGAGAAAGCCTTATCTTGCTAGAAGTTGGTAATATCCTAATGGTGGACATTTTGTAGCACAATAGGTAGTTCTCATTTTTTGTGCTGCAATTTTCTTACTATGTGTGTTGAGCGTGTTAAACTGCCAAGGTGTACTTATTAAAATGTTATATTAGGTGTGTTTGAGATTACTTCTGAGCATGTTAATTTTGTTATTTTGATTTATTAAGACATAGAAAATATTTTACTATTTTAATTTGTTGTACATATTTTGAGTTTTTTTTAAATTTCAAGCTGTATTTCCTTCCACATGCAGGATGAATATTAGTTCATGATACAGAATGGGGTTTAATAAAATAGAATTTATCACCAAAAACAAGCTCTGACTTCATATACATATTTTCTTGATATACTTTATATGTGACACTGCAAGGATGGTGTAATTTGTTTTTTTAAATTACAGCTCTCCACGATGAGAGGGAAGCTTGATTTGATTAATTATGCTTACAAGCTGTTAGAGAAGGGAAAAAAGAAAATGGTTTTGACTTTAGTTTTTGCATAATTGCTGCTTTTTGGATTTACATCACTTCCATCAGTTGTTGAGAAATGAAGAACTAATTTATTTTAAAGAGAGAGATAAGCTGAAGAGTCGAGGGTATCAATACTGAAAAGTAATAGCATTTAACTACCACTTTGATATGGTGATCAGTAAGATGAGAGAAAGCATTTATTAAAATGTTAGTGCCAGACTGGATATTTTTCAATATTTAAGAAAATAGTTATTTTTATATTCCTTAGATGATTTTTCATTTTAGTTAAGTGACAACATTAGATGTTACATTATAACAAACACAATTGATTCCTTACATATTTCTACCCTGAAAGCGTTTATGATGATCTTTGAATTTCGTATTCACTATCCCACTAAAACTGCAATGGAAACTTACTTCATTTCTCTTTAGTCAAATAATTACAATTAGAAAATATGTGTTGATGGTGCTGGGAAAGTACTGAACTTGAGAGAGAACATGTAAAAATGTATGCAACCACCATCCAAAATAAGTCACTTGAATTGTAGACAACCTAAAAATTAGACATAATGGCCATTTAAACAATTGATATGGTTTCTATCACTGTAATTGAGTAGTAGGTGTTGCATCAAATGGCAGACTTATGCAAAAGATGTCATACGACTGACTTACATCCGTATTCAAAACTCTGGAATGCGAGAGGTGAAGGTCATTTCCAAGATGTCATTTTTATCTTTGTTTCCATTTCTCTTCCACTTTTTCTTCCTGTGTGCTCTTACGTCTGGGATGCGACAAGAGCCCTCTCAGCAGCCATGTTTGGTTAAGATGAGCTCGGTCTTTTCAAGCTCACAGCTTCATAAATATATATTTCTGGGGAGCAAAGATTTTGTCCATGACAGTTTGGTACAGAGTGGTGGGCACAATCTAGTCTCTTGCAATGGGAAAACCATAAACCCATGTGGACTCAAGAGGGTTTTACTGATATAGGAAATATAAGACTTCCTGGGAAGATTAGGAAAATCAACCTCTGGAGGGAGAGGAGGAGAAATTACATTTGATGTAGTTCTTCTGTATTTATTCAAAATATTTACACAGTTTTTAGTCATGAAAAAACAGTTTAAAATACTAAGTGTATTTTCTGATCAAATACAACTTTTCCAAAATTTTTTTTCAATACCGTTCTATGCTATGCACTGGGATTCCATGGCATTTCATCTACTCCTATCTTAGTGTTTGCCACTTGCTGGGTTTTGCCACTTTTTTTGTCTTGGCTACACAGTTCTGTGGAGGGAGGGGCTGGTATCTGTGTTAACATATGCTTGGTTCCAGGCTGAGCACAGCACATAGATGGTGTTCAATAAGCACTGGTGTTCAGTTGAGTTTTGGTCGTCACTATTGATGAGGATAAAAATGATTTCATTTTTAACTGTGATAAAAATTTGAATGTAACATTTTGAAGTTGGTGTTAATTTGTTAGAAATATTTTACTGAATTCCTATGTGCAGTAAAGTTAGATTCTTTAGCAAAAATTTTGCATATATCAGAGGCGCTTAAATCAAGTTCTATAATCCACTGGGGCCCCATAGATGGATTTAATATTAATATAAACTGTTTGAAATAGTTTGCAAAATGTTGCATGCATGTGCATTTTTCTGGAGAGATCATCAAAGCTTTTATTAGATTTTCAAAGAGGTCTGTGACTTAAACAAGATTTAAAATGACTGTTAAAGAGGTTGTTTTGGTGAAAACTCTAGATTTTGCCAGTTGTCATATGTTCTCTCTGTACTTTATCATTTGAATTAAATTTTGATGGAATTTAAATAAGAACTTATGTTCCTTTTCAGCACTGCATTCAGTGTTTTATAATTTAAAAACACATCAATGCCATTTTTTAACAATCATAAAAACCTTCAAGGAAGAGGAGTGTTGTAGAGAAAATCAATATCCAATGGTTGGAAAGGTACAAAATTCATGGACAATCGATATGTAGTATATAACTAAATACATTTCACATGAATAAAATATTTATGAATGCATAGAATAAATGTATGAAAGATATCCTCTGTGGTCACTATTCTTGGGTGGACCTTACAGAATACAGTTGTCTTCTGTTGACTATTAAAATCTGTATTACAAAATTTCTTCAAATTTGTATTTAATATATATACACACATTACATATTATTCTATTTCAGTGACATTAGAATAATTTAAACATTACTGAAACAAAATTTTATGTTTCATTGTCTTTTGAGGACCCTGTGTTTCCATTGCCACAGAGTTTATCTTTCATTCCATTAAGAGTCTTTGGTTTGTAACACGTGGAAAGGTTGTCTCAAATTTTGGGGTACAGGTAGAAAGTTGGGTACACAAGAAAATTGATTGACTGGAGGAAACCAGTTAAATCTATCAACCAGGGATGAAAAGGAAGCAAAATGCCCAAATTATGCATATAATTAGCAAGGAATATGAAGGGAATTTAAGATTGCTTTCCCACCCCACATATACATAGTACAGTCACACAAACACACACACACAAACGTTCACACATCCATCTTGCTATCCACACCTTTCACTATCTAGACAAAAGACAAAAGATGTTAATATGTGAGTTATTTTTTCTAAACTCAGTATTGTGGTGTTGGCACTTTGCAATAAGTAAGTGGGTTTTGGGTTGCAGTTCAGGCACTCAGACTCTAAAAGACTCATCATCAGTGATACAGTGCCTCCTTGGAGCTCTTCCCCCTCTTCCCTTACAGATGTACCTTGATATTCATTTAAGTGTACAGAGCTCAGTTGTTAAAATGTATTTTTGTTTTGCTGAAAACTGAAGTGTTATCAGCAAACAGTACTTGTTGCTTTTCGCTACATCTCTCCTTTCCCAGTATGCACTGAGTGAGTCCTTCTGGCCCTTCTCTGACCACAAAAAACACTGTAAATCATGTAATTCAGATATATGAGTGGAAACTTAAGCAATGGTTTTATTTCAGGTGCACATAAGTCTAACGCAGCCAAGAAGGCTTGTCTACAACAAATGTACTCTACTGAATGAGTCTGATAACTAGTTTTCATATTTACCATTAAGCTGTAAATACTGCCACGCATACCATATACCAGTTTCCTAAAAGGAGTTCATGCTTCCTCATAGCTGTGCAGGCCATGTGGTGTTCCAACCCCTGTAAAGGGATCATTGGGGGTGCCTGATAATGTTGATCTCCTATGGGTTCTTCCATTTCTGTCTTCTTATTTCACACACTACAACCTTTATAAACATGGAATAGCAGTGTACGCGTACTTCTCATGTCACCAAAATGCTCAAAAAACTTTGGTATTTGGGGAGAAGCTTTCCAGGGATTTTAAATGCAGAAGGAAAAGTAGAAGGTGAAGTTAGTCAAAGACAAGAGAGTATATGTGCAATTTAAGAGTTATCGTCATGAAACCTGTGTGTGAAGTAGGTTGATTCTTTTGGTACTGGGGATCGAACTCATGACCTCGTGCTTGCCAGACAGGCATTTGTGCCATTGAGCTATATGCCTGGCAAAGTAGGTTGATGTGGTCATGATGTTTATGTTCTGGCCAGAACATTTGCATAAATTTCTTTCTTCATGTAAACCGGTTTTCCTTTAAGAAGTCACTCTTCTCTCTTCTACACATATATCACATATTCGTGGTCCATATATTTGAGGATATCCAGGCCTGACCAAACAGAGTATTATGTAGTATCTGGTATAGAAGTAATTGGGTCAGAGATGGGCTCATGAGATAGAATGGGATTTTTCTATGTAAATCCAGGTAAGATGTGGATCACTCATATTTTAAAAATTACCAACCTTAATATTTTGTTTAGTTTTCTTTGTTACTGGTTTCTAACTTGATTGCATTGTGGCCAGCAGATGTGATATGAATGATTTTCATCTTTTTAATATGTCTATTGATTTGTTTTATGGTCTCTGTATATGGTCAATATTTAGAAATGTTTCACAGAGGCATTATTTGTTTATTTCATCTAAGTTGTATTAAATCTGTTCGTTTAGTTGTTGGTGGTATTGTTGTTTTATGTCCTCACTTAATGAGAGATCTTCTTTAAAATCTGCTAATATTATAACAAAAATTTTAAATTTTTTGTATTAATTCTGTGAAATACTTCTTTATTTGGAATTTATGATATTACCTGCATATAAGTTTGAATTATTGAATTTTGTAGGAGGATTGAAACTTTTAGAGTTGGTACTACATTTTCTTTCTTTTTTTTTTTTTGCTAAAAATATTTTCTGCATTAGAATGTATTTGTATACATTTTAATAGGATAAGCAACAATATCTTCCTTTTGGCTGGTGTTTGCCTGTAGCCTGTTTCTGTTAGGGTATGAACAATTGGTTGGTGCCTCAGAGTAGGTGCTGAGTTGAGAGCCTGCTTATAAACTTGGGTTTTTGATCTTGTTTTCTATTATTTTGGGGGTATTTTCTTTATACTTGTATTGTCTTGCAAGGTCAGCTGTGTACTATAATGAATTTTTTTTTTTAAAGAATTCTATCCAACCTTTTTAGGAATTTAAATTTATCTGGTATCTTATGAGAAACAGCTATTTGGCATCCTTTTTTTCTTGCCAATTTGAATCCTTATTAAAGGACCCTTAAAGACTCCAAATCTACTGCTACAGAGAGTCTGTCAGGCAAAATTAATCCATCCTGTGAATTTCCCTATATCTATTTACATGCAGCACTGATTTTATTCAGTTTTAGATAATTGTCATCATATGTCAGCTCATGAAGATATTTTCTTCTCTCCAATAGTATTCTCCATTGTTCATTTCTCTTCCTAAATGACATAGATTCTTGCCAAGTCCATTGTGACCTCAAATGGTATTCTACTTCTCATTGATGTCTTCTATTTTTGAACTCATGCTACTGTCTTAGTTTATGTCACTAAGATAGCATCTTATGGTTTATAATCTTGCTTGTTCTTTAATTTTATGATGGTGCCAGGTAGCAATCAGAGTTAATCTGCTTTGCGTTAATCTTCTTTGATGCATATTGGAACCTCCTTGGCTTTTTAATTCTAGATAAGGTAGATTTGGACAACCATTGCATACTGAGCATTTTTCCAAGATTCTCCCCATCTCTTTTGGCCTTCTCTAGGCTAAAGAACAGGTAAGCTTTACTTCTGTCTCCTACTTCTTGTCTACAACTTTGGTTCTTTGCACCCTATCTTTGCTCTTTTTATTCTCCCCCCAATTCATATATGAAATTTATTATCCTAGTTTCTGCAAATTAACCAATTCACATATTGTCTAGGATACAGTTTACTAAACTCTTGGAAGATTTATATTCTAGCAATACAAGGAAATTTAACTTATTATTTTACACATCTTTACTCAAATATCATTAATTTATCCCATTGTTCATAAATAATTTCCCTTAATACTTTTACCCTAAATGCTGCTCCAGCCTCACTTGAACTTCTTGGTTTCTTTCTTTTTTCTAGTTCTTCTAACATCTCACATTTCTGATTCTCTGTAGTGCTGAGCATTAGAAAAAATTTTTCTTTCTCTTCTACAGGTCCATAGTCTCAGGCCCCACCACTTCATTCAGCAACCTATCCTGATATTTTGCTAAACACAAATCCCAGCTGAAGAGTAATGCTGGGGCAGCTGTTAAAAAGACAGCATCTTATCCACTTCTTCTTCTTTTTTTTTTTTTTTCTGTGGCATCAGGGATCAAATTCAGAATCTCGCACCTGCTAGACAGGCACTTAAACCACTGAGCCAAACTCCCAACCCTGGATTTTTGAGGCAGGGTGGCACTATATAGCCCAGGCCGGCTTTGTGCTCCTGTTGTAGCCCAAGCCAGCCTCAAACTCACAATGCTCCTCCTACCTCAGCCTCCCAAGTGCTGGGATTAAGGGTGTGCACCACCATGCCCCGCTATCTTATCACTTCTGCTCTAACTCAGATACATCATTGTAGCAGCTCAAGGATAGCTCATGTTTTCAAAGCCTTGTTTAGCATGTGGTCATTACAAGGTAGGATTGGCAAGAAACAGCTGGTGCCAACTACTTCTGGTGGTGTGATTGAGCAGGAAAAGAGATCTAGAGAGTGAAACTTTTTCAACGTTTTCTCCTTTAACCGTGTATATTTTCTGACTATTTTATCTTCTGTTGGTCTACAATAAGAATAACTAGAATAGCTCCACCAAAAAAATGGCTTTTTGCGGGGTGGGAGAGAATTTGTGATGCAGAAGAAAAGAAAGAGAAATGGAAAATTATTCACATCACGTCTTTGAAGTCTTTAAATACAATTCACCATTTCCAGGCTTAACTCACTGCACTCCTTCATGTCATCCTTATCTACTCCAAAGACACAAATCAGTCTACATGACTGAGCAAGGGGTAGATACTTTTGTGTAAAATGAGACTAATATTATGCCCTCATCATCATGGATGAGTTTCAAGAACATATTGTG
>RJWM01016698.1:0-44755 GCA_004363535.1 Dasyprocta punctata
CTATTTTTTTAAAAACAGGAATTTACATGTAAGGGAGAAAAGTTATTGCATACATTTTAATTAAAATGCATTTGTAAAATACAAATAAAGTCTGTATTAATGCTTCTGGTACCAGAAAAAAAGTTTAATAGATACAAAATTTGATTAAGAGCACTGAAGGCCAAATTTGGCACAGCAGCAAGTGCCAGCAACTCAGCTTCTCCAGGACAAAGTATCCAGAATCTGGAAAACAATAGCTTGGAGACAAATTAAGGTGATGAGACGATACCTGGGAACCATGGAGGAAGAGACAGAGAAGAAGAAAATACCATTAAGTAATACAGAAGAAAGAGATCACACAAAAGAGAAGAAAATACCCAGCATGGCTGACCAGTGGCTGGCTAGCTGCCAGCTGGAAGGCAAACTCAAACTAACAACAGTTTTGCTCAAGAACTGGAGAACTACATCTGGACCAAAAGAATCAACTGCAGTTAGAACCATCAAGGAAAACACAGGACACTGCTTCTAGAGTGGCCTTTCACATTCAACAGTTGGTGAGTGCCTTCAACACAAGCGCCCACTACCATAGTCACTAAACAAACTGGAGGGAACAATACTGAAGGGAACAGCTGAATGTTGGAACTTGGGTCTCAGAACCAAGCTCCCAGAATGGACAAGGAAAAGACAATCAGGGGAGATGGCCAGCTATTGGAGAGGAGACTGAGGCAAGTCACACTGACAGGCACAGGCTGTGTACACAGACCAGGCTCCTGTGGTCAGAGGCCAGGTTCAGCCTGAGTTACACAAGACTAGAAGCTCATACTAGTGCCCTGTTCTTACTATAAGCAGATCTCTAAACCAAGCACCACTCCGGAAATACACTGCCACCTTAGATTTCCAGTGTGAACAGAGACATGTACTATCTCTCGTTCCCTTACTTAACCATAGACTGTTTAGATAGGCTTATGCCAAACAATAGAAAATTTTCTTTTATTAACACATATTTAATTATATTATTTTTTCATTTTTTACTTTTTTTTTTTTTTTTTTTTTTTGGTACTGAGGATCATACTCACAACCTTGCACCTGCCAAGCAGAGGCTTAAGCCACTGAGCTAAACCCCTGGCCCTATTTTTCGAGACAGGGTCTCACTATGCAATTCAGGCTGACCTTGAACTCACTTTGTAGCCTAGGCTGTCTCAAACTCACAAAGATCCTCCTCCTTCAGCTTCCCAAGTGAGGTATTAAAGGCGTGCATTACCATGCCCCACTTATTTTACCTTTTTGATGTTTTCCTTTTTGCTCTTTTCCTCCATCTGTACCTTTTGTCCTACATATTTATTCCATTATTTTACCCTTTGTTCTTTCATAAGCATGTCTGTATATATGTGTTTCACTTCCTCTTGTCTTTTTCTCCCAATAGAGTTTCTAGAGGGTAAGGAAATTCTCCTTTGTCCCTCTATATCCCTCCTATGTTTTTTCTTATCTCTTCAGCTGACTTCCTTTTCCTGTGTATTATTCTCAATTTTTCTTTTCTTTCCTCTCCCCAATTTCATTTGTCTACCTTTTGCTTTTACTCTAATATTTATAGCAGTCATAAAATATTTTCCCATCCTCATTTCTCACTACCAATTTTGTACCAAGTATTATCCCCTTCTAAAGACATGTCATACCCTTATATCATTAGGATTCACTGCTCCCCTCTTCCTTCCTCCTTCACATACTGCACAGCAGAGGATTTAAAAAATAAAAATAAAAACTTAAAAATTAAAACGTTTTTCTCTTCTCTTCCCCACTTTGACATTACCTGGTCCCAACCTCCTGGATTATACATATCTGATTCTTTAAAATTTCAACTGAATACCGTTCTTCACCAGTAGAGACAACACACACATCACATTTAGTGCACATTACCTGTGGGTTAAAACGTACTTTTATCAGATGGTTACACTATAACCAACTAATTGAACTCTAAACCTAAAGGGACACTCAAAACAGGGTCTCATGACATGTTATTTCTCAACTACCCTGACAGATATCACTGTAATGTATTACACTGTTACAACTGAAGCTGCTTAGACTGCATAAGAATAGTCCTGACTCATGGGGACAATTTTGAACCAGTGAACCTGGCTGTGGAATCCACCATCACAACGAAAGAGAGGGACAGCAAGGTTCTTTTTTTTCATTCTTTAAGAGAAAAAAACGACACATATATGAAAGACAAAAGGCAAAAGAGACAAACAAACGACTACAGCAAATGCACAACAGTAACATTCTAGGTTTACAAACCAGGATGATAGAAACTTGACAATGGTTGCAATATTGTGTATCGTTATCTTCAAAATGGTTGTTTATGTTAACAGATACACACATGCAAAATTGATCTAATCATATAGGTATTAACTATTATTTCTCGATAAATAATACATTCAGCAGTATATTCATTTTAGTTATCTTACATATACATATATACAGATTTATATCTTTTCCTTTTCCCTTTGCTCTTTCCCCCTTTTCCCTGTCCAACTACTTTTGCTCTTCAAGCAGTTTTTTACCCTTACATACTATTTATTGTAGATTTTGGATCATATATACTTTTCAGTTTCTTACACTAGGGAGACAATATGGTATTTACACATGTGGGTTTGATTTACATCACTTCTGAGTATGGTCTCAAGTCGTGTCCATTTACTTATAAAAGTCTCAATGCAATCTTTCTTATTAGCTGAGTAATACCCCATTGTATAAAAATACCACATCTTTTATCCATTCTTTGATTGATGGGCACTTGGGTTGTTTCAAAGATCTGGCTATTACAAATTGGGTTGCTATAAATATGGGTGCACAAATATCACTGTGGTATGATGTCTTCAATTCTTCTGGGAAAATGCCCACAAGTGGGATAACTACGTTGAATGGGATCTCTAATCCTAGGTTCTTGAGGAATCTCCACACTGATTTCCACAGTGGTTGCACCAGTCTACACTCCCACCAACAGTGGAGAAGAGTTCCTTTTTCCCCATAGCCCCTCCAGCATTTGTTGTTGGTCAAATTTTTAAACTTGGCCATTCTTTCTGGAATGAGATGGAATCTCAGTGTTCTTTAATTTGCATTTCCCGAATGGCCATTGATGTTGAAGACTTTTTCATAGATTTATTTGCCATTTGTATTTCTTTCTCTGAGAAGTGTGTATTCATCTTAGATGCCCATTTTTGGATTGGGTCTTTGAATTTTAGGGGCCTGATTTGTATGGGGCCTATTTAGTTCTTTATATGTTTTCAATAGAAGTCCTTTGTCTGATGGACAATTGGCTAAGATATTTTGCCAGTTTATGGGTTTTCTTTACACTCCGTTGGAGATTTCCTTTGACATGTAAAAACTTTTTAGTAGGATGAGATCCCACGTGTTGATTCTGGGAAGTGTTTCCCATGAAATTTGATTTCTGTTCATGAACTCTGCCTACTCCTATGTCACTGAGATTTTTATCTACTCTGTCTTCTAGTAAGTTTAGTGTCTCTATTTTAATATTCAAATCTTTGATCCATTTTGACCTTATTTTAGTGCATGGTGATAGACATGGATCTAGTTTTAGTTGACGGCATATAGAAAGCCAGTTTTTCCAGCACCATTTGTTAAAGAGGCTGTCTTTCTTCCAATGTACATGTTTGGCCCCTTTGTCAAAGATGAGGTGCTTAAGTGTGTTTGTAATTGTGGCTATATCTTCTAAGGTATTCCATTGATCTTAAGGTCTACTTTGACTCCAGTACATGCTGCTTTTATCACAGAAGCTTTGTACTATACTTTAAAGTCATGGATTGTGATACTTCCTGCCTTACCTTTATTGCCCACAATAGCCTTTGCTATTCTAGGTCTTTTCAGATTCCTGATGAATTTCAGGAATGCCTTCTCTAGCTCTGCGAGGTAGGCAAGTGGTATTTTGATTGGGATTACATTAAATCTATATAATAATTCTGGGAGATTGGCAATTTTCACAATGTTTGCTCATCCTATGCATGAACAGGGAAAACCTTTCCATTTTCTGAAATCTTCTTCAATTTCCTTCTTCAGAGTACTGTAATTTTCACTGTATAGATCTTTTATTTCCTTTCTTAGATTGATTCCAAAGTACTTCATTTTTTTTTTTTTGTATGTTATAGTGAAGGGTGTCGTTTCCCTTATTTTTATCTCAGTGACTTTGTGGTTTGGATAAAGGAATGCTATTGATTTTTGAGTGTTCCCCTTGTATCTAGCAACATTACTGAATTTGGTGATTACTTCTAGAAGTCTTCTAATGGATTTTTGGGGATCTTCTATGTAGAGTATCATATCATCTGCAAATAATGATAATTTCATGTCTTCCTTTCCTATCCTTAGTCCCTTTATATCTTCTCTTGTCTAATTGCTCTGGCTAATATTTCCAGAACTATATTGAATAGGAGTGGTGATAATGGACATCCTTGTCTTGTTCATGAGTTTAGATTGAAAGGTTTCAGTTTTTCTCCACTTAGTAAGATGTTGGCTGTTGGTTTATGATATATGGCTTTTATCAGGTTGAGGTAGAGACCATCTATTCTGATTTTCTGTAGGGTTTTTATCATGAATGGTGTTGGATTTTCTCAAAAGCTTTTTCTGCATCTCTTGAGATGATCATGTGGTTCTTGTCCTTGGCCCTGTTGATATGGTGTATTACGTTTATGAATTTGGGTATGCTGAACCATCCCTGCATTCCTGGGATGAATCCCACTTGATCATGGTGTATAATCTTTCTGACAAATTTTTGTATTCTATTTGCCAGCATTTTATTGAGGATTTTTGCATGTATGTTCACTAGGGAGACTGGCCTGTAATTTTCTTTTTTGATTGGGTCTTTCTCTACTTTTGCTATTAGGGTAATACTTGTTTCCAGGAATGAGCTAGGGAGATTTACATCCCATTCAATTTCATTAAAGAGTTTGAGGAGTGTTGGCATTAAGTCTTCGTTAAATTTCTTGTAAAACTCAGCAGTGAATGCACCAGGCTCTATGCTTTTCTTTGTTGGTAGGGTCCTGCTCCAGAAGATCTGAACTCCTCACAACCAGACTCAGGCTCTGGGTGGTGCCACATTCCAGGGTACACCTAGCCGCCTGGGACCGGCAGTCTCACCCTCACCCAGTAAGGTGGAGGCTTCAGTAGCACACTCCGGGAGTGCGCCCTCACTAGCTGCGCAGAGGATGCACCTCTACATGGTCTTGTTCCTCAGCACAACACACCAGGGGAACACCCGGTCAGCCTCGCAGGACATAGAGCTACACAGATCCAGAACAAAATAACAAAAACAAAGACCAAGAGGCACTCTCAATCCCCCAGCCCACTGAGAACAACCCAACAGACACTGAAATGTTCGACACTGGGAGTCACAAAACTGAACTTTCTGAAATGATAACAAATGCACTAAAGAAACAGCTCCATGAAGCTATAGAGAAACTCAAATCACAAATAAAGTCTCAGTTAAAAAATGAAATGAAAATCATTATGAAAGAAATGTTGTGTGCATCTAAAGAAGAGCAAGATAAAAAATAGAAGAACATAGGAAAAGGATGGAAACTTTGAATGAACAATGTAAGACACAAATAGAATGCATGAAACAGATTCAAAGTGAAATTAAGAAAATAAAGAATTCCATGGAAGGTTTCAAAAACTGCTCGAATGAAGCTGAAGATAGAATCTCAGACCTTGAAGACAGCATGGGAGCTTATGACCATGAAAGAAAAACTCTCTTAAAAATAGTAAGGAACCAAGAAACAATACTTCAACAGCTGCAAGATGATGCCAAGAGAAATAACATAAGATTAATGGGCATAAATGAAAAAGCAGGAGTCAATACTAATGACCTGCAAAGACTATTCACAGAAATAATAGCAGAAAACTTTCCAAACATGAGAAAACAATATGAAATACAGGTAACTGAGGCATACAGAACCCCAACTAACCATAACCAAACTAAATCTTCAGACAGACATATAATAATTAGGGTATCAAAAATACAGCACAAGAACAAAATACTAAAAGCTGTCAGAGAAAAGAAACAGATCACCTATGAAGGAAAGCCTATCAGAATCATGGCAGACTTCTCAACACAAACCTTTAAGTTAAGAAGAGCTTAGAGTGAAATATTTCAAATCCTGAAAGAAAACAACATTCAACCCAGATTGATGTACCCTGCAAATCTATCCTTAAAAATTGATGGGGAAATAACATACTTTCACGACAAAGAACAACTACAGAAATTTATGGGCACCAAACCAACACTACAAAAAGTACCGAAAGACACTCTAGAAAGAGACAAAATAGCTACAATCTTAAGAACAACAACAAAAGGAAACCACTAAGCAGGGCAAATTATTAAACAGAAAATGTAGAAAACCAACAACAGAAAGATAACATGACAGGAATGAGCCAGTACATATCAGTTATATCAATCAATGTAAATGGTCTCAACTCACCAATAAAAAGAAACAGACTAGCAGAGTGGCTTAAGAAACAAAACCCAACAATATGCTGTGTATAAGAAACACATTTCTCTCAAAAGGAAATTCACGGACTAAAAATCAAAGGCTGGAAAACAATACTCCATGCAACAGGAGCCCAGAAAAAAGGAGGGGTAGCTATTATGTTTGCAGACAATATGAACTTCAAACTGAAAACGATCAGAAAAGATAAAGAAGGTCACTACATACTTGTTAGGGGAAAACTTCAAGAGGAAGAAATTACAAACATAAATATATATGTACCAAATATGGGAGCACCCAACTATGTAAGACAATCCTTAATAGACATGCAAAACCAAATTAACAATAATACAGTTATAACAGGGGACCCTAACACCTCACTGACAGAGAGACAGATCAACCAAACAAAAAATCAGCAAAGATATAACAGAAATAAATCAAACTTGTGACCAAATGGACCTAGTACATGTAGACCGAGTATTCCATTCATCAACATCACACTAAACGTTCTTCTGAGCTGCACATAGGTCATTCTCTAAAATACATCATATACTGGTTCACAAAACTTGCTAAAGCAAATTCAAAGGAACTGAAATAATTCCATGGATATTATCTGACCATAGCGCAGTAAAATTGGAAATGAATGACAAAAAAACCTACATTAATCCCATACACACTGGGAAATCAAATAATACTCTACTAAATAACCAATGGGTCACAGAAGAAGTTAAATAAGAAATTAAACAATATCCACAATTGAATGAAAATGCAAATACATATTCCTGGAACCTGTGGGATACAATGAAAGCAGTCCTCAGAGGGAAATTTATAGGACCAAACTCCCACATCAGAAAAATGGAAAGAACACACATAAACAAACTAATGCTGCACTTCAAACTTCTAGAAAAAGAAGAGCAAGTCAAGTCCAAAGCCCAAGGAAGGGAGGAAATTATTAAGATTAGAGCAGAAATTAATGCAACTGAAACTAAGAAAACAATTCAAAGAATTAATGAATCGAAGAGTTGGTTATTCGAAAGAGTAAATAAAATTGATAAACTCCTAGCCAACCTTATCAAAAAGAGGAAAGAAAAAACTCAGATTTGTCCAATAAAAAATGAAAAGGATAAAATAATTAGAGACCCTGTGGAAACACAGAAGATCATCAACACCTACTTCAAAAACCTTTACTCAGATAGATTCAAAAACACAGAAGAAATGGACAGATTCCTAGAAACCTATGAATTATCAAAGCTGAATCAATATGATGTAAAGTTGCTAAATAACCCAATTTCAGCTAATGAAATTGAAAATGTAATTAAGACCCTGCCAACAAAGAAAAGCCTAGGCCCTGAGGGATTCACCACTGAATTATACAAGGAACTTAGGCAAGACTTAATGACAACACTACTCAAACTGTTTAATAACATTGAAAGGGAGTAAGTCTCACTAACTCATTTCTGGAAACAAGTATTACCCTAATACCAAAACCAGAGAAAAACCCAACCAAAAAAGAAAATTACAGGCCAATCTCCCCAATGAACATAGATGCGAAAATGCACAATAAAATACTGGCAAATAGAATACAGCAAGTTATCAGAAAGATTATACATCATGATCAAGTGGGATTCATCCCAGGAATGCAGGGATGGTTCAACATATGCAAATCAATACATGTAATACACCATATCAACAGGGCCAAGGACAAGAACCACATGATCACCTCAATAGATGCAGGAAAAGCTTTTGACAAAATCCAACACCCATTCATGATTAAAAACCCTACAGAAAATCAGAATAGATGGTCTCTACCTCAACCTGTTAAAAGTCATATATCATAAACCAACAGCCAACATCTTACTAAATGGACAAAACTGAAAACTTTCAACCTAAAATCAGAAAAAAGACAAAGATATCCATTATCATCACTCCTATTCAATATAGTTCTGGAAATATTAGCCAGAGCAATTAGACAAGAGAAAGAAATAAAGGGAATAAGGATAGGAAAGGAAGAAGTGAAATTAACATTATTTGCAGACAATATGATACTCTACATAGAAGACCTTCAAAAATCCATTAGAAGACTTCAAGTAATAACCAAATTCAGTAAGGTTGCTGAATACAAGGTGAACAATCAAAAATCAATAGCATTCCTGTACACAAAGAACAAAGTTGCTGAGAGAGAAACAAGGGAAACCACACCCTTCACTATAACATCCAAAAAAATTATATACTTAGGAATCAATCTAAGAAAGGAAGTAAAAGATCTATACAGTGAAAATTACAATACTCTAAAGAAGAAAATTGAAGAAGATGTCCGAAAATGGAAAGATTTTCCCTGTTCATGGATAGGAAGAACAAACATAGTGAAAATCGCCATTCTCCCAAAATTCTTATACAGATTTAATGCAATCCCAATCAAAATATCACTTGCCTACCTCACAGAGCTAGAGAAAGCATTCCTCAAATTCATCTGGAACCAGAAAAGACCTAGAATAGCAAAGGCAATTCTGGGCAACAAAGGGAAGGCAGGAGGCATCACAATCCACGACTTTAAACTATACTACAAACCTACTGTGATAAAAGCAGCATGGTACTGGAGTCAAAGCAGACCTGAAGATCAATGGAATAGATTAGAAGATACAGTCACAACTACAAACACACTTAGCCACCTCATCTTTGACAAACGGGCCAGAAATGTACATTGGAAGAAAGACAGCCTCTTTAACAAATGGTGCTGGAAAAACTGGCTTTCTATATGCCATAAACTAAAACTAGATCCATGTCTATCACCATGCACCAAAATAAGGTCAAAATGCATCAAAGATCTGAATATTAAAGCAGAGTCACTAAACTTACTAGGAGAAAGAGTAGGTAAAAATCTCAGTGACATAGGAGTAGGCAGAGAGTTCATGAACAAAAACCAAATTTCATGGGAAACACTTCCCAGAATCAACAACTGGGATCTCATCTTACTAAAAAGTTTTTACATGTCAAAGGAAATCTCCAACAGAGTGAAAAGAAAACCCACGAACTGGGAAAATATCTTAGCCAATTGTCCATCAGACAAAGGACTTCTATTGAAAACATATAAAGAACTAAAAGAAATCAGGCCCCTAAAATTCAAAGACCCAATCCAAAAATGGGCATCTGAGATGAATACACCCTTCTCAGTGAAAGAAATACAAATGGCAAATAAATGTATGAAAAAATGTACAACATCAATGGTCATTTGGGAAATGCAAATTAAAACAACACTCCGATTCCATCTCACTCCAGAAAGAATGGCCAAGATTAAAAAATCAACCAACAACAAATGCTGGAGGGGCTGTGGGGAAAAAGGAACTCTTCTCCACTGTTGGTGGGAGTGTAGACTGGTGCAACCACTGTGGAAATCAGTGTGGAGATTCCTCAAGAAGCTGGGATTAGAGATCCCATTGAACCTAGTTATCCCACTTCTGGGCATTATTCCAGAAGAATTGAAGACATCATACCACAGTGATATTTGTGCACCCATGTTTATAGCAACACAATTTGTAATAGCCAAATCTGGAAACAAACCAAGTGCCCATCAATCAAAGAATGGATAAAAAAGGTGTGGTATTTTTATACAATGGAGTACTACTCAGCTATCAAGAAAGATTGCATTGAGACTTTTATAAGTAGATGGGCACGACTTGAGACCATACTCAGAAGTGAGATAAATCAAACCCACATGTGTAAATATCATATTGTCTCCCTAGTGTAAAAAACTGAAAAAGTATATATGACCCAAAATCTATAATAAATACTATGTAAGGGTAAAAAACTGCTCAAAGAGCAAAAGTAATTGGGAAGGGAAAAGGAGGAAAGAGGGAAGGGAAAAGGAAAAGATATAAAACTGTATATATGTATATGTAAGATAACTAAAACAAACATACTGCTGAATGTGTTAGTTATTGAGTTACAACAGTTAATACTTATATGATTAGATCAATTTTACATGTGTATATCTGTTAACATAAAGAACCATTTTGAAGACAACGATACGCAATATTGCAACCACTGTCTAGTTTCTATCACCCTGTTTTGTAAACCTGTAATGTTACTGTTGTGCATTTACTCTAGTCGTTTGTTTGTCTCTTTTGCTTTTTGTCTTTCTTATATGTGTTGTTTTTTTCTCTTAAATAAAAAAAAAGGTATGTACCGAGTATTCCACCCATCAACATCAGAATATATTCTTCTCAGCTGCACATGGGTCATTCTCTAAAATAGATCATATACTGGTCCACAAAACATGCTTAAGGAAATGCAAAGGAACTGAAATAATTCCATGCATATAATCTGACCATAGTGCAGTAAAATTGGAAATGAATGACAAAAAAACCTACAATAACCCCATAAACACATGGAAATTAAATAATACTCTCCTAAACAACCAATGGGTCACAGAAGAAGTTAAAGAAGAAAGTAAACAACATCTACAGTTGAATGAAAATGCAAATACAAATTACTGGAACCTGTGGGACACAATGAAAGCAGTCCTCAGAGGGAAATTTGTAGCACTAAACTCCCACATCAGAAAAATGGAAAGAACACACATAAACAACCTAATGCTGCACCTCAATCTTCTAGAAAAAGAAGAGCAAGTCAAGTCCAATACCCAAAGAAGGGAGGAAATTATCAAGATTAGAGCAGAAATTAATGCAATTGCAGCTAAGAAAACAATACCAAGAATTAATGAAACAGCAAGGTTCTTAACACAAGAATGAGGGCTGGATCAGACTCTGCAAGAATGCCTGCAACTTGTTAGAAAGAAGTCCTGAGTCTGACTTAACCTCAATATTGCAATAGACGTATCAGAGGAGTTACTAAGGTGTAAGTACCCAGACTCTCTGGCAAAGAAGTCACTTGGAAAATAGTTATGCAGTGTCTCATTGGAATGTTTAGTATGTGTTCTCATCAGAGATCTTATAGGTTTAGGTTTTTCTATATTTCTTCATTTATTACATAATGTGTGGTTATTTTATATTTTTTATGGTTTCCTGTGTTTATTAGGTTTTGTGTATTTGTTGTTTCATTGACTCTGATTCAATACGTGTCTATCTTCTCTCCCACGTCTCAGCTCCCTATGTAGTTCCTTCATCTCAAACCTGAAACAATACTATTAATGCATTTCTTTATTCTTTTTTCAAACATATAAACTCCTCCTCCAAGTTCTTTAATTCCCCACATTCACCTCCCTCACAGTTACTTCTATCTTCTCTAGCATTATTACTCAATTCTCCCATCCTAAGCCTTTGGCTCTTCCATATCTTATCTACCTTATTATCCTCCCTATCAGCAAATTCTGACAACCAAACAACTTTTCTCCATCACAAAGTTAGCACCCTTTCTCCCATACCTTACCCTTGCCCCCAGAAAATATCCTCTGAAAATTCTAAATAGTAAGCATTTAACTCAACTAAAAGTACTCTGATAAAATCAGATCCCATATCAACCTTTTCCTCTCACCACTATTCCTCACTTCAAACCTCTCCCTTACTACCTAACACTCCCCATCCAAGCACCTCCCATTCTCCTCACCCCACCTTACCTACATAATGGCAGAACCACCACAAATAATAAACAATCATACTGGGCATGGAGATAGACAAAGGGAGGAAGTAAAACTCCAAGGAATATCATATAGAAGTTTTTGAAGATTCATTCTGTGGCTACTGTTATAATTAAAAGTACATTTTTTTTTCAACAAAACATAGGGACAGAGTTGAAACCACTTGACATGCACAACAAAAGGAGTAAATGTTAGCACTGGACATATAAACCTGAAAATTGTTGGTGGGAAGGCAACATTCTACCAAAAATGTTCATGTAAGCCCTAAAATCTCCCCACTTCTCTAGTCCTTACCTATAGTAACCCTACCCAAAAGGAAGGGAAAAAAGAGAGAGATACACACACAAATAAACAGAAAAATACATAGGAGAATCGAGAAGCAAGGACACAGATCTTCAAACCCCACCCAACTCTCCTAAGGCAGACCAAGGGGTAACAAAAGGAGAAGAAAACAAATATAAGTTAACAGAAATCTATGAAAAGTACATAGAAGGGACAAAGAAAACAGCAGAGATCAAACATTTGGAAATAAACCAAAACTTCACAGCAATTTCACTTAATATGCCCACGGTGAATTTTAGGAAAATAGATAAAAAACTAGATGAGCTAACAGGTCAAAATTTCAATACGGATTCAATAGAGAAAAGATGTCAGATATAAACACCTGAAATTAAAAAAGTCTACATAAAATTCACACACTGCAGAAATGACCAGTGTAAAGACAAATTGCCTAATATTGAGCACAGAATAGCAAATTACAATAAAGAGCTCAAAGAAACCAAAAAGAAAATAAGAAAACAAGATAAGGCTATCCACCAGCTACTACATGAAAACAATAAAACCAATCTAAGACTAACTTAGAGAAAAACTAAAAGATAACACAGACAGATTCAGTAACATGCTTAGAGAAATCATGAAAGAAGTTTCCCAAATGTAAGAAAACAGTTTAAAATACGTTAAGCGATGCTAATACAACACTAAACAATTATGATTTTTAAAAAAGCTCACCAATGTATATTCTTATCAAACTATCACCTATTCAGAAAATAAACAGAATTTTAAAAGCAGTCAAAGAAACACAAAAAATCATATGTAAAGGTAAACAAATTAGAATCATAGCACACTTCTCAATACAAATTCTAAAGTCCAAAAGAGCTTGTTATGAAGTATTTCAAGTCCTAAGAGCAAATAACTTCCAATCCAGATTAATTTATACATCAAAGCTATCCTCCAAAATAGATAGAAAAATAAATTATTTCCATAAAAAGAGCAGCTCAAAAGATATAGGAATGCTAAACCAGCTCTTCAAAAAATACTTAAGAATATACTTCACAGAAACCAGGACTCAGACACAGCTAAAAACAGAGTGAACTGGTCAAGACAATGGATAAAAACTAACAAAAAAATATCAGGAAAAGAAAAACAAATGATATACCAATAGAAGTCAATGATAGTAAATAACTAACACATCTCAGTAATAACTCAATGTTAACAACCTCAACTCTCCAATTAAAAGACACAGATTGGCAGAATGCTTCAAAAAAAAAGAATACTACAATCTGTTGCATTTAAGAAACTCAGCTGATACAAAAAACCTAAAGGATGGAAAATAATATTTTGTCCACTAGGACCCAAAAAACAAGCAGGGACAGCAATTTGAGTATCAGACATGGTAAATTTTATGCTTAAACTTAGAAGAGGCCAAAAAAGTCACTACATAATAGTTAATGGAATAATTCAACAACAACAGATAACGTTGATGAACACATATGCACTGAATATTGGAGCATGCATCTTCAAAAAACAAAAACTGTTGAAATTAGTAGATCAAATAAATACTAACACAATCATAGTAGGGGATTTTAACTACCCACTTTTGCAAAGAAACATCAACTAAACAAAAAACAAAGAAATCTCAGAGCTGAACCACACCCTTGAACATATGGACCAAATGAATATATACAGAGTATTGTACCCCTCTATACCAGAGTATGCATTCTTTTCATGGGCACATGGTACTTTTTCCAAAATAGACCAGATACTAGTCCACAAAGCCTGCTATAGTAAATATTAAAGAATAGAAATGATGTCATTCATACAATCAAACCAGCAAGCGATGAAACTGGAAATCAACAAGAGAAAACATTTGAGAAAAGGCGAAAGCTCCTGGAAAATTAACAATACACTCCTAAACAAACAATGGGTCACAGAAGAACTCGAAGAAGGTATTTAAAAAAACAGCAAAAAATCAAAATTATGATTAATTATAAAGATGAAAGTGGAAACCAATGAAATTGAAACTAAAAAGCAGTTTTAAAAACCAACAAAGTGAAAAGCTGGTTCCTTGAAAGAATAAACAAAATAGATAACAGTCTAGCCACACTTATCAAGAAAAAGTGAGAGAAGACATCAATTCAATTAGAAATGAAAAAGGTGAAATGACAGCACTGCAAAAAATCAGAAGATAGTAAAGACTTTCAAAAATTGTATTCCAGCATATCAGCAAATTTTGAAGAAATGGACACATTCATAGACAGACACAAACTACCAAAAGTAACCCAAAAGAATAGAAATATGCTAAACAAGCAATGAAACTGACACAGTAATAAAAAATCTACCAACTAAAAAGAGCAGGTAGATGTTAGAGTTGATACACTGTGTCAATTTGAGAAGTCTAAAAGCTTGACTAGGTGACTCACCTGCTCTACATTCTAGGATATAGAGACAAGCTGATAGAGCTCTAGGATGTTGTTCACTGTGTCAATTTGAGAAGGAGAGAAGTTTAAATAAGTGATTCAGTAGGGGGCCAAGGTCATTACTTTGTAACATCCTCTGCCTGTGCAGGAGGGCACGGAGATGGTGTGAGTGCTGCAGGGGCATAGCCTACCTACAGTATAAGGGAAGAAGAAGCTTTCTCCCCTAACTTTTGCTTTTATTGCTTTGCTGTCCTCTGCCGCCTTGAAGTGTTGCCCCCGTGCCATGCCACTCTGCCTTGGAGCCAGCTGATTAAGGACTGAAAGCTCCAGAAACTGTGAGCTAAATAAACCTTTCCTTCCTTCATTTTAGGTACCAGGTATTTTGTCCCAATAACAAGAAAATTAACCAAGACTGTAGCATTCAACCCGGGGATGCAGAAATAGTTTGACATACACAAATCAATAAATGTAATACACCACCTCAACAGAGACATGGACAAAAATCACATGACCATCTCAATAGGTGCAGAAAAAATATGTGACAAAATCCAACACTCGTTCATGACTAAAACCCTAATATGGAATAGTCTTAATCTTAAAAAAGCCATCTATGGTTAAACAATAGCCAATATCTTACTAAATGGTCAAAAACTGAAAGTTTTCACTTTAAAATCAGGAACAAGACAAGGATGTCCACTATCACCACTCCTATTCAATGTAGTTTGGAAATCTATGTATGTATATAAAAAATTAGTCAAGATAGTTAAAGAAAAAGAATTATGAGTGGAAAGTAGTTTTCACAGTCATTTTCAGATTGATTTTTACTGTGAATTGTTCTTTGGAAAATGATATAGTATTTTATAACATTTGTGTTTCTTGCCAGTGTTTCTCTAATGTCCTATACATTCTTTTTTGCTATAAAATAAAATAAATAAAAGATGGAAGCAGAAAAAAAATAATAAAGGTCAAGGTCTGGAGTCAGAGCCCCTGGACTCAAAACAAAAAAAACAAATTTTTTTTTTTGAGTCCAGGGGCTCTGACTCCAGAACTTGATATATATGTATATGTATATATATATGGAAACATGGGCCATAGCAATTAGACATGAGAAAGAAATAAAAGGAATAAAGATACTAAAGAAAGAAGCAAAAGTAACATTATTTGCAGATGACATGATACTCCAAATAGAAGACCCCAAAAACTCCAACACATCTAGATTTAATAACCAGATTTAATAGAGTAGCTGGATACAAAGTCAACACTCAAAAATCAATAGAATTCCTGTACACAAATAACAAACTCATGGAGAGAGAAGTTAGGAAAACAACACCCTTCACAATAGCATCAATAAAAATGGAATACTTAGGAATCAATCTGAAGAAAGAAGTAGAAGATCTCTATATTGAAAACTACTCTGAAAAAGGAGATCAAAGAGGATATAAGGAAATAGAAAGATATCTGTTGCTCATGGATAGGAAGAACCAACATAGTGAAAATGGCCATACTCCCAAAATTGCTACACTGATTTAAAGTAATACCAATCAAAATACTATTAGCAAACCTCACAGAACTAGAGAAAATATTCCTAAAATTCATTTGGAATCAAGAGACCTAGAATAGCAAAAGGAATTCTGGTTAAAAAGGGCAAGCCATGGGGCACCACAATCCTTGACTTGAAATTATACTACAGAGCTACTATGATCAAAACAGCATGGTGCTGGTTTAAAAAAAAAAAACAGACCTGAGGATCAATGAAACAGACTAGAAGATGCAAAAACAACTCCAACTACACTGAACCACTTTATCTTTGAGAAAAGGGCCAAATATGTTCACTGGAGCAATAGCCTCTTTAATAAATGGTGCTGGAAAAACTAGCTTTCCACATGCCAAAGATGCAAACTAGACCCATGCCTATCACCATGCACTAAACTAAAATAGAAATGGAGCAAATATCTAAATATTAAAACAGAAACACTTAAATCTGCTGGAAGATAGAATAGGTAAAACTCTGGAAGACATAGGTGTAGGCAAAGACTTTAAGAACAAAACCCCAATCGCAGAGGAATTATCACAAAGAATCAACAACTGGGATCTCATCTTATTAAAAAGCTTTTGCACAGGAAAAGAAATCACCAAGAGTGAAAAGACAACCCACAGAGTGGGAAACAATTTATGGCAGCTGTTCATCAGACAAAGGACTAATATCCAGAACATATAAAGAACTGAAAAAACCAGACCCTCCAAATTCAAAGACACAATCCAAAAATGGTCATTTGAGATTAATAGACACTTCTCATTTTAAGAAGTACAAATGGCAGATACATATATGAAAAAGTATTCAACATCATTGGTCATTCAATAAATGCAAATTAAAACTACACTGAGATTCCATCTCACACCAGAAAGAATGGCTATCATCAAGAAAACAACTAATAATAAATACTGGCAGGGCTGTGGGGAAAAAGGAACACTTCTCCACTGTTGCTGGGAGTGTAATCTTGTGCATCCAATGTGGAAATCAGTGAGGAGATTCCTCAAAACACTAGAATTAGAAGTTGCATATGACTCAGCTCTTCCCCTTCTGGATATCTTCCAGGAAGAATTAAAAGCATCATACCACAGCAATATATGCACACTCATGTTTACAGCAGCACAATTTGTGATAGCTAAATCTTGGAAGCAACTCAAATGCTCATCAACCAATGAATGGATAAAAAAGATGTGTTTTTATTTTTAATAATGGAGTATTACTCATAAAGAACAATACAATTGAGGTACTTACAGCTAAACTGATAGACCTTGAAACCATAATCGTAAGTGAAATAAACTGCACATTAGGAAATCAAACAATAACAAATGCTGGTATCACTGGTAAAAAAGGAACACTCCTTCATGGTTGGAAATCAGTGTTGGAGACCACTACAAAGCAGTTCTGAGCAGGATTTAAAATTTACTAATTGGCATTTTATTTATCTGTGAGCCTGTCCTAGGCCTAGGCCCCTTGCCTGGCAATGGGAGCTGATTCATAGTAAGGAAATTCTATGAATCACTGGTCCTGACCAAGGTCTGTAGTGGCCAATGAGGTCAGAGATACCTCAAAAGGCAAGGTAAAGAAGGTCAAAGCTGAGGACATATTGGCTCCATAATTAATTATGTTAATAGAGACTGCCCTACAGGCATCTTACTCTGCAGGGCATCACAGTCCCATCACAAAGGCCATTTTAGAGATAAAATAGTTCTCCATTTCTGGCATTCCTTCCTACTTGGAGATGTCCTTAAAGTGACTCCCAAGTCCTGCTCAGTTCCGGCACCACCCTCAGCACCTCCCTCAGTATCCCCTCTCTTTGTCTATTTAAAAATATATACAGGTGATCTAGAGAAACTCTTTGTCTTAGCCTTCATGATAGCTGCAGAGTCAAGAACTCTGCAGGGGCTTTGATATTCCTGGAGCCCTAAAATCATACCACATGTCTCATTTATTTAAGCCCTCGCCCTACACTGGTTCGGAAGATTGGGGATCTAGGCCGGGTCCCCAATAAATCAGTATGGAGATTTCTCAAAGAACTGAAATTACAAATTCCATGTGACCAGACATAGCCCTGCTAGGTATCTTCCCCAAAGAGTTTAAGACATCTTACTACAATGATACATGCATACCAATATTTATAACAGCACAAGTTGTAATAGCTAATTGCTGGAAATAGACTGTATATCTGTCAATAGATGATTGGATAAAGAAAATGTATCTAAGCCGGGCGTGGTGGCGCAGGCCTTTAATCCCAGCACTCAGGAGGCTGAGGTAGGAGGGCATTGTGAGGTCGAGGCCAGCTTGGGCTACAAGGCAAGCGCAAAGCTTGCCTGAGCTACATAGTGCCACCCTGACTCAAAAAACTAGGGCCAGGAGTTTGGCTCAGCGGCTTAAGCGCCTGTCTGGCAGGTACAAGGTTGTGAGTTTGATCCCTGGTGCCAAAAAAAAAATGTATCTATATATAATCAAATACTATTCTGCTATAAAGAATGACAGAGTAGAGACATTTGTAGGAAAATGGATGTACCTGGAAAATATAATGCTGAGTGAAATGAACTGGACACACAAGCTTCAATACCGCATGGTATCTCTCATTTGAATGAGGCACAGTACAAACAAGAGGAATAATAAAGGTTGGGCAGAAGGGGACAAGGAGATGAATCTCTTACAATAGGAAAGCCCTCCAAGAAAAAAGTGTGTGGAATGAGGAAGGGAAGGGGAAATAAGTAGAATAAAGATAAGACACATACAGTAATGTAATAGTCTCAATTAATGTAAACATTATATGCTATAATAAGAGCTAAGATTAATTATATCAATAAGAATGAAAACGAGGAGAGGGGAACCTGAGAAGGAGGATGGAGATAGAGGGTATGGGAAGGGGATTTTTAATAAGAAACAAGCTGTGATATATACACTTAATCATTTGCCACAATGACTTTAAACTTCAAACATATACTAATAAAAGAAAAAAAATTTTTAAAAGAACGTTGAAAGCTGCAACTTTTGTGAACATACTCAAAAGTCCAGTTTAAGGTCCTCTGAAATTCTTTCTCACCAAAATGAACAGGGATGGGATTTCCACATTAATTTCCCTCTACCTAATGCCAAATTCTCAATTAAGAGTTCGAAATAGAGTAATCAGATCTACTAGTTAACCTGGTTCTTGCTTTTTGTTTGTTTTTGAAGTTCTGGGTATAGAATCCAGGGCACTTGCCCATTCTTATTTTTTAATTTGAGACCAGATCTCACTAAATTGCTAAATTGACCAGGCTGGTCTCAAAACTGGGATCATCCTGCCTTAGTTTCCCAGAGTGCTGTGATTACAGGCATGTGAAACCATGTCTGGTTTAATTAACTATTTTTAGAGCACCTTGAAGCCATGAGACAGAACCTGAAAACAGCAGAAGATAAAACCAATACATGAAAACAAAACAAAAAAAATCTTCAAAATGAGCTATGATCTCAGGTCCAGACCCAGTGTAAATAACTTACCATCATCATCCTCTCATTTTCTACTTCATTGAGCAACTCAGCAAACTCCTTGAAGGATTCAGCTGGCAGGAAAGAACAAAAGATAAAGAAGATTAATCATGGGGCTTGACAGACAAGTGGGCAGGGATCTGCCCAACACAAAGTATAAGCCAATGCCTCAAACTCACACAACCCCTAGAGGAAAGCATTAAGGAAAGGCTAGCAAGCAGAATGTGTTCAGTGCCTGTTGAATGTTTTTGCTCATTTCCTTTTTTGGCCAATCTCTATTCAAGAGCTTTTCCATGAATAATATTTTATTTAATTCTCAAACACCATTAGGAATACCAAGAATTTCTCTCACTTCATAGACAACTTAAATGAATAAGGGAGGGGCAATGAGTTTGCTGTATAGAATGGCAGCTGTAGAATCTCAAAACTTGAGTTTAAGCTCCTGCTCCATTAGTCACCAAACAGACAAATATCTGTTTAAATTTTTTATGCTTTAATTTCCTCATCTATAAAATGAAATTAACTGTTATTTTAGGGTAGATATAAAAATGGAATGAAATATACATTGTGAACAGAGTTTTATAAAGTACTCTATCATTTTTCTTGACTTTAGAATCAGTGTGTTGAAATAAAAAACACTTCGGAATTACTAGCTATGAAACTTTAGGGAGGTTACTCAATGACCCTAAGATCCTTTTTCCTTCCCTAGATATAATTCCTATCTCACAGGTTTGCTGTGATCTTTAAGTAAGATAATACAGGTACAGTTCCCAATACACATGGTAATTTCAATAAATATTAGTTTTTTACCTTGCTGAGTCTAAAGCTGTTGTTCTCAATCCTGGCACATAAGAATCACTATCATTCGTGGAGCTTAAAAAAAAAATTAATGCCACACCCTACCCCAGACCAATTAAATCCAAATTCACCTATAAAGGAAAGCACTCAACTGTTTTTCTGTACTCATGCAAAACTTCTTATATCAAATGTGCAGGGATTTCTCTAAAATTAAGCAATTCTCAAACTCTTTGGGAAACCAACTGGTCTGAAAATTCAATTATGACACTAACAGTCTAGGATTACCACAGGCTCCACAGGTATAGGGCTTAGTGCCACAAAATTAACCTCAACTTCTGATGTCACTGAGTCCTGGATTTGACCCATGTTTAATAACCAAATTAGATGTTTCCATAAACCCCCTCTCAACCTTGATGATTTCCTATAATGGTTTACAGAATTCAGTACAATACTTTACTTACTAGTAAATGTTTACATTATAAAAGATACAACTCAGGAGTCCCCAGATGAAAGAAATGCATAGGGTAAGGTATGAGGGAAGGTATGCAGAGTTTCCAGGCTCTTTCCACATGTGCTACCTCCGAGCACCTCCATGTGTTCACAAATCTGAAAGTGACCCGAAGCCCATTGTTTAGTGGCTTTTATGGAGGCTCAATTATGTAGATTTAATTAAATCATTGAACACTGGTGACTAAGTCAATGTCAACAATGTACCTTTCTAGAGTTGAAGAGTGAGGCTAAAAGTTCCAAATCTCTAGCCACAAGGTTGGTTCCTCTAGCAACCAGCCTCCATACTCCAAAAGTTACCTCATTAACATCAACTCAGGTATAATTTGTAGGAGATAATTTGAGTGACTCCCCTTGAATGCAGAACAATTGTTGTGACTTTGATTAATACTTATTTCCATAGACTGATATGTACAGAGCTGACTATGATATTTCCTTCTGTCTTCAATTGGCTCTAAGCATTGCAAATAAGGGTAGCCGAGGTACTGCTATGTAATCTCTAAAGCCATCAGGCAGTCTCCTGTTTCCTGGCATAGTGCTCTCTCTAAAATATATGAGCACAGTGGGATGGTAGAGCCAGTCAGCTCCAGTAACGTCAGCTGGGTATGAGCCTTGAGATAAAGAGGCTATGAGTCCCCAGGGGACAAAAGTTTACATATCAGAAACTGAAGCAACAGCCTCCAAAACAATTCAGTTGCTACCTTAATTGAATTATGCAGATTGATCCTTCTGCATGCCATTCTCCCTACCTGGCTAGCCAGTTCAAGTTACTCAAGTAGTTCCCGCCATCCTCATTGTCACTCACCCTCAAGCCACACCCTTTGCAAGATAATAAATTCTGGGAGAGGCCTTGGATCAGGGCCTTTGTCCGCACATCCTCACAAGGATTGGATAGGACCCCTTGGCTGCCCTTAACTTTGAAAACGTTTTGGTGTCTTCACTCTTGCCATGGGTTGCATTGGAGGTGGTATATTGGAATTAACTTGCTAGGATTCCAATAATGCCTCAAAGGGATAATAAGTATAACCTTTTGGATGGTGACGAAGACAGAGAAAGAGATTACAATACTTGGATTACCATACTCAATATTTGGAATTACAATATAATTAAAGGTAGGAGGGCTTAATATGAATAGTAAGACAATCTATTCACCACCAGCACCTGAGAATTTCAAAGGATTTAGAGGCTCTGTATCAGGAACCAGGGACAAAGGCCAAATGTGGACTTATTATATCACAATATCACAACTTACTAAGAGTCAGAAGCTTGACTGGCCAGACACAATAAAATTGTGGGAGCTTGAGGGGGCACCCAAGTGTTGAGTCAGAAAATAAAGATGAATATGGTATGGGAATATGGTATGACATTGAAACAAAATTTTAAAATGAAAGAACAAAACAAAATGACAAAGAATATAGGACTATGTTCTCATAGCATAGAAAGTAGTAAGACACAACAATTCTATTGTTCTTTTATGGCTTTATTCTTGCTATATTCACCCACATGCTCCTGGCCCAATTTTATCAGAATTTGGACATCTGGTTGAAAAACACAAACAAAAAGGTAAACACCTTGTTCTATAGTAACAGAGGTAGGTCATATAATCTTAGCAAATCATTCACACAATGCTTCAAAACCTGGGCAACATGTGCCATTCACAGTCATCCAGCCCTGATTACACACCTCTAGTGACAGCAGTAACAATCAACTTGAACAGGTATGCCTAGGGCTGCTACATTTTTAAAAGTAAGAATTCCACATTTCAGAAAGCCCCATAGTCTCAGTTTGTCTAGGACTCTCAGTCAACCTTTATGAAAAAGAACATACTTTATTCCAGTAAAAGCAAACCTTTTAAAGTTAGAGTACCAAAACTGCATACAAAGACCCACTTATTGCAAAATGCCAATACTGCAATCAAACCTGAACACTAAGGTGTTAAGAAAAACAACTCAAAAAAAAAAAAGGAAAAGAAAAACAACTCATACATTAACATCTTTTGTCTTACAAACAAACAAACAGCATGCATGTTATAGGTTCCTAACCATTGCTCTATCTCAAGGTAGGCCACTGTATACTTTTAAGATGTCTTTGTTTAAAACTTCTTTCCTAATATTAAGCCTAAATCTATCTCCTTCTATTCATTTTACTTAAGTACCTTATGAAAGATTCTGGAGGTCCATAGATAAAGGTACATAGTATGTCAGAAGGAACAGTATATGGGGCATTAGATGATAAGGATTCTAGTTTAGGAGACAACATAAAGAGAGAGAAGGGACATACATTTTAGAGAAAAATAGACCTAGATCGGCAACCACAGTTATCACTTTCTTGCTGTGTGACTCTGGATAAATGATGGAACCCTTTGAGTTTCAGCTATCTCACCTATCAAATAGCCACAATTATCACCACCTGGAGTATTGCAATAAGAACTAGGTTAGATGGTAAATACAGTGTCAATATACTGCAGAAAATAAACATTACCCTTTCTCCCACTTCCCAACCTTCTACCCTTTGACAGGCAATTCTACCACTTACTGGCAGGTCGACCAGGAAAGTCACTTTTCCTCCTTGGACTTCAGTTTCTAAACACACACACACACACACACACACACACACATAAATTTAAGGTGTAGTATTCCCTCGAATTCCCCAACTTTCTGACAGAAGCATGAAGTATGTTCTCAAATGACACCTGAATTACAGAACACATATGGAAAGCTTAGAAAAACAAATGTGCATAAATAAATTTTTAATCAAAAAAATATATTAATGTATATTTGTAATACATAATAGTGACGGTCAATTTGGGAAATCGGCACATGCATATGTAGTATCTGAAATTGTTTTGATCCTCTTACCTTCCACTCTCCTACCATTGCCCTCACCCTGATTTCCTTCCTTATCTGCAAAAATCTGCCTCAATTTTAAAACTTTCAATAGATTTCCCTTCCTAAAAGAACTGGACTAGTCCAGAATTCCTAGTATTAAGGAAATTAAGTCCAGTATCAGTATAGGACATAAGACAAGAGCATTTCATCTTTGGCTTAGAAAACACAAATACTCTACTCAGAGTAAATAGGAAAACAAATGAAATGATCAAGGACCTCCAGTAAGTTGCAAAAGGAGTCAGAGATATTGTTGTTGTTGTTGTTGCTGTTATTCTGGCATTTTTTTCCAGGTAAGATCAATTTGCCTCAAAGGGGAATTTCGATATGTGCCATTTTGAAACATTTACAGGAAAAGATTAATGTCCTGAACTATAAATGTTCCAAGCTTAAGCCTGAGGTCTTAATCCTTACAGAAACTTTATTCGTTATATGTCATTACCCTTCATGTGATGAGAGAAGGCACACAGAGGCTAAACAAATTTGTTCAAGGTATCACAGGGAGTAAATGGCAGAGTAGGTTTCAAATCCAGACCAAATCTTGCTTCCAGAATTAAGGTCTTTCTACTGCCATACAGCCTACATATCCTTAGGCTGAGGTAACTGATGATTATATTACTAAATATCACCTGAAGAGGTTGCTAAAAATAGGAGAAAGTGACTATTATCAACAGCTAACTTTAAAAATTAGTCTGGCATCATCGTTCACAATGAAAAAATCCAAATTCAATAATATTAAGGATGAATCAAAGTGAGCTTCAGCTAAAAGGCCACATCTCTTTTTTTACAATTAAAATATAATTTACATACCATAAAATGTATCATTTTAAAGTGAACAACTCAGTGGTTTTGGAATAGTAAGAGTTGTGTAACCATCACCATTTTCTAATTCCAAACTATTTTCATTTCCCCCAAAGAAAATTCAAATCTATTAGCATCACTACTATCCCCATTTCCACTATCTTCCCAATTCCATACAATCACTAATCTACATCTAGTCTCTATGAATTTTCCTACTCACATATTTCATATAAATGGGAGCATACAATATATGAAATTTGCATCTAGCTAGTTTCATTTACCATAATGTTTCAAGGTCCACCTATGTTATACTCAATATTGATCCTTCATTCCTTTCTATTGCCAAGAAAATATCTATTGTATAGCTAGATAACATGTGTTTACTGGAAATCAAACTATGGACACTACTGTGACTTATGTTTTTGTCTATTAATAATGCAACTGTGAGCATTTGTGTATAAACTTCTGTATGGATCTTTTTTTTAGTTCTTTACAGTATACTCAGGCAAGATACTGGTGAGCCACATGGCAAGCAAGCATAACAGAGGGTGCCACACACACACTCCTTACTTTTCTAATGCAAGCTCTTACTTTAGCATAATACTAGCCAGCTGTGCATCTCAGTACCTTTCCCTGAGGGATACAGTAAGCAATCTTTGTGCTTAACCACTTGATAAGAGAAAAAGCAAGGTGTGTGCACATGTGCAAAAGTGTCAAACTAGATGAAATGCTACAAGATGCTGTAAAATAGACAAAGGCTGAAATGCAAGTAAAACGTTCTGTATGCACCAATAGCCATATTCAAAAATACATTTACTATGACACACCTCACTAGCTGAAATGAAAGCATTCACAGGCCTGCTCTACTAAGCAGGGATTTCTCATGATGACTTCAGGAATGAAAAAGACTTATGTACTATAATACCAAATATTGAGTATAGTAATCCAATTATTGTACTCTCTTTCTCTGTCTTCCTCACAATCCAAAAGGTTATATTTATAATCCCATTGAGATGTTATTGGAATCCCGGCAAGTTAATTTTAATCTACCACCTCCAATGCAACCCATGACAAGAGTAAAGACACCAAGACATATTCAAAGTTAAGGGCAGCCAAAGGGTCCTGAGTCCAATCCTGGTGAGGATGTGCGGACAAAGGCCCTGATCTAAGACCTCGCCCAGAATTTATTGTCTTGCGAAGAAGTGGGTAGCTAGAGGATGAGTGACAGTGAGGATGGCAGGAAATATGTGAGTAACCTGAGCTGGCTAGCCAGGGAGTGAGAAAAGCATCTTTGCAAAAGGCAGAAGGATCAATTTGCATAATTCAATTAAGGTAGCAACTGAATTGTTTTGGAGGCTGTTGCTTCAGTTTCTGATATGTAAACTTTTGTCCCCTGGGGACTCATAGCCTCTTTATCTCAAGGCTCATACCCAGCTGACACTCCTGGAGCTGACTGGCTCTACCATCCCTCTGTGCTCATATATTTTAGAGACAGCACTATGCCAGGAAACAGGAGACTGTCTGATGACTTTAGAGATTACATACCAGTACCTCACCTAGCCTTATTTGCAATGCTTAGAGCCAATTAAAGAGAGAAGGAAATATCATAGTCAGCTCTGTACATATCAGTATAAGGAAATAAGTCTCTAATCAAAGTTGCAGCAATTGTTTTGCATTTAAGGGGAGTCTCTCAAATTGTCTCCCACACCCTTTCTTGTCTTGTAGCTCTAGCAGGATTAGTCGTGGTTGTATGGCCTCTAGTCGTCTTTGGGTAGTGAATCCTCTATGACAGCCTTTAATGAGAAAAAATATAAAGAATAGAATGAGCACAGTAATTCCGATATTAAAAAAAAAGTGAGCCTGGAGGTATACAAATGGATTTAATTGTTCTGCAGCATCAGCAAATTTATCCCAATCCTTAATTTGGGTATCAAAGATAGCTGTCTGTGGTGACATAGACAGCACTAGTCTCTCAAAAGCATCTATATCCATAGCAATATTCTGATGAATTGTTCCTTGTATATGCCTTTTGATCATTCCCCAAGAATATAGGCTTTTGTTATATGGCAATGGGGTGACACTTTAAACCTCGTTGTAAATGTAAGCTTTTAATCTAATCACTCATCCATAGGACAGAAGTCTCTAGAATGTTCACTTGGGTTTGCAACTTTATATTAATCTCTCTCTCTCTCTCTCTGAATTTTTTAGCTCACATCAGCAGTTTTTGTCTATCTACAAAGTGAGCAGTTTGTATTGAATGTGCTAATGCTATGGAGCCAATCGCTGTGCTGGCTATCAAAAGAACTAGGGAAGTAATCCCTGCAATAATCAACCCAAGCATCCTCTTGGTTTAATTGTTAAGTCTTTTAATCAAGGTCTCTACCAAGAGGTATCAGGTGAATGATACCAAGGCTCCGTTAGATTGACTGTAAGCCAAACTCCAGGCATCCTGCTCATGATTATTATTGTGGAGTCCTTAGAAAGAAACTCAGGTATGATATAGTGGGTTAGATAACAATTAGTACATGAGAACATACTTTGTTGCCACTCTATCTTTTCTATCAACAGTACATGAGGATCATAAACACATATGTTTACTCTTACATACCTATGATCCTGCAATACTATTTTGACTCTTCCTCCATTAACTGGCTGTAGATGCCCAGTCTGCAGTTGTCCAGCATGAAAAGGTAGGGCTAACTTCCATAAGGTGTGCTGCATGGGTTCAGCCTTGTCATTGATAATGAGTCTAGGAATAGGAGAATTGAGACCTCTACCTGACCATGGAATCTTAGACAAGGCTTTTGAGGTTACTGTATTGTCAGGAGAGCCTGAAAAGGAAATCTCATGCCAATCTCAACCTTCTCCCATAAGTAGTCCTCTGGGGCACCAATCTATAAAAGAATAATTAAATTTGCATATAATCTTCCCATAATCTGCAAGACTGCCAAGAGCCAAATTCACCGTCTATAAAATGCGGGGCATGAGCTACTGGGATACAGATAGGAATGTTAGATTTAAATTCTCTAACAAGGTTACCATCTGAGGGAATAGAAGTTAAGGTCAGTAAAGCAAAGCGTTCCTTTGACAGTTGTATCTTCCAAACCTGATTTACAGCTGACATACATGGGCTAGAATCTTGCTGTAGTTGGGTTACACATAAGGGAGGATATAGAAAATGAGAGATAATATTCAGTTTAGCTTGTTCTTGTAGATGTATGAAAATATGAGGGCCTGGCAGAATAGTAAATGTAGGATTTTTGCTCTCTACAGAATGGAAAATTTCTGGAGGCTTGTCCACCCAAGTTAAGGGTCTGAGCAGAGGTGGATTAGGTATGTAAGCCCAGTACTCCTCTTCCTGAACCAAAGGAATACATATAGTAGCTGCTAGGATGGCAAACATTGTAAAGAAAAAATTATCAGGTGATTGAACCAAATCCTGGCTGTTAAATAGATGGCAAGCCCTGCGAACAGTATGCTGCATGCCTTCTCAGGGTAGTAGACAATGCACTGTCAGATTCATTGTTTGAGGTGCTGACTCGTCACACAAGTGGGAGAGATTCTGGTCACGCAACAGCTCTGATGGTCGTAATGTCTGCCAATGATCTGTGGAAATATAAGAATATTCTCGGCCCCAATTTAAAAGTGATATTGAACCATTCAAAACACTTGTTTGGAGGTCATACCTAGCTACAGGGTATAAGGACTTCAGAGAATGGTCAGATTCTTGTCCCCAGTGTATCACAGCTGGCAGCAAATCGGAAGCAGAGGTAGGGTTCAGAAAATTTAAAACATATGTAGCAAAATCTCTATACATTTGAGGCCCTATATTCCCTTGTTTTTGTTTGATTAATTGATTTCTTAATTTAAAATGAGTATGCTCAATTATTGCCTGGCCTTTGGGATTATAGGCTATCTTAGTAACATGTCTTATATTCTAGTTATTAGGAAAATACTGAAAAGGTTTGCTAATATAAGCAGGACCAATATCAGGTTTTATTGTTTGTGATACCCTTAAATTAGCGAAGGCTGATATACAACGATGTATGATATGTTTAGTTTGTTTACATGAATGCTAGGTAGCACGGAAGATATTTATAGAGGCATGAACATATTTAAGCTTCTTAGAAGAGTATATAAGCGTATTATTTTTGAGGCATAACAGGTTAGCTGTAAAACCTGTGATTATAACTCTGTTGAAGAAGAGGCCCAGAAATAAGTTTACAGGCAAAATATGATAACATAGTTTGTCCAGCTTGTGTTATGGTAATTTTAAATGTCTTTAATAGAAATTTAGATATATAATGAAAAAATTTATGGGCTTGTATCAAATTGTTAAAAATGGAAGCCAGATTTACCTGAGCATCTGCATTATAATCACCTAATGACAATGAATTTTGGAGATTAAAATAGGTTGTAATATGACCAGAGAGGAATGGAGTGGTTTTACTGAATATATCCCATAGTAGTTTTAAAAGTACTTGTAATAGTGTGGACTTCAGTTTACCACCTTGTTGTTGCTTATTTAATGATGTTAATAAGATCTTCAACCTTTTTTGCATAGAAGTACCAATGGCCTTTATCATAAATTAACTTTAGCATTATGTTGGTTAACTGAGGGCGCAAGAAGTGATGTTACCATGCTTGTCTATCATGGCCGACATAAAATAGCAGTAGTGACTGAGAGGAACCTGAACTTATCAAAGCTAGGGAGGCGGGTCTAAGCAACTAAGCAGGCATCTATGATTGGTTATTTACTACAGCAACATCAGTTCTCATAACCACCAATCTAGTAAGAGCTTTGTCATTTAATTTATCAGTACTTGTATGACGTGAAATACCCTGGGAAAAATAAAGTGTATTGCTTAAAGGCTCGTTTTTAACAGTTTCACACACAGTGTTAAGGGCAAGAGTGGTAATTTTAGTGGGAATCAAAATTGGCCTTTTTACTCCCAATGAACGAATGCAAGGAGCCCCAGGTAAATCTAATTGAGTATTCTGATTGGTTTGATGGGCCAGGGAAATGAGGGACACAGATAGACTATTGCTAGTCTGATTAGTACTGGAAAAAAATAGCTTAGTTGGTTTTGAATTATTGGAGTAGAGGCTGAGGAGTCTCTTATTTTTATTGAGATTTTTTTTTGAGCACATGATTTGTTTTTCTGAAAGAGTGTGCTGTTCCTACGAAATTTAGATCTATAGTCTTTCTTCCAGTGAAACCCTTTTATAAAACATGGACACAGACTAGGTGTAGCCTGAATAGTCAAAGAAACGGATGCCCTTAAGAATGCTGCACAGTATGTTTTCCTTTGCCACAATTAAAACATTTAATTACATTTAATCTATCAGTAAGATGTTAGGATATAGCCTGTGCTATGAGTACTGAAACATGGGTGGTAGATTCAATATTTTGACATATTTGAAGATAAGTGGATAAATCTTTAGTGTGAAAGACTAACGTTAAGGCTCTTTTGTAGTCTTTATTAGCATTATCATATGCTAACTGACAAAGAATAATTTTAGCAGCCTCCTCATGAGAGACCTGTCTATGTATTGTTTCCTGTAGTCTAGCTACAAACTGTGTGTAAGTTTTTGTAAGGCCCTGTAAAATTTCGGTAAAGGATTTATTAGGTGTACCATCTTCTGGGACAGAAATCCATGCACAACTTAGTTCTTTACACTGCATGAAAAGAAGAGGCGGGGCACATGCTTGAAGTTTTATGTCAGTGTATTGTCCCACACCAGACAGCATTTTTTGTGTTATAGCCTGAATGTTTTATCTTGACTGTCCTGGTTATTTTCTCTTTGCTCTGAAATGAGTGTCTTTAATTCTAATTCAAAATGTAGAAATTGTGCAGGGGAAAGTCATGTGCAAGCTAGGTGGGTCACATCACTTGGCACCATTTGAAAACCTTGAATTATAAGGCCTAAACAGCCCAATGTGCAAGAAGCCTGAACCCCATTCTCGAGGACACTGTGTCTGAGTTCTCTGAGGAGTAGGAAATTAAAAGCAGTGTGTCCCCCATATTTTTTGTGGATTATCCAGATCATTTTCCTCAGTTATTGGGAAACACATAGCCTGAGCATGGACCATGTCACAGTACCTGAGTTTTTTAGTGAGTGGTGAAGCGGGAAGTGTGGTGCGGTGAGTCCATGGTATGGAAGGGGGAGGCACTGTAGGAACCACAATAGCAGCTTCCTAGGTGGCTGTGGCGTGTGAAGCCAAGTATGTAAATACATTGGAAAGATTTTGTATTTCTTTACAAATATCTTTGTGAATATCTTGTAACAGTGAACTCATTTGATAATCTGCATTTTTTTAAATAGGCTTTATTCATCTCTATCAACTCATTTGGAGGCATGTTACTGTGATGTTCTGAATTATTTGTTATTGCTACTTTAGGGCTCTTTTCTACTTTAATTGCCTTAGTCATTAGGTTGTCCTTTGTAATGTAACTTTGATGATGGTCTGTGTCTTTTATTGAGTTAATTTGTAAGGACCTGAGAGCTATTTTTACTAAATTAAAGGTAGTTACAGTTTTAGGGTAGAGTTGTTTGTTTTTGTTTTTTGTGGCTTCATGAAGGGTTTTATCTATCTTATCCCAAACTCTCATATCAAGTGTACTGGTTTTGGGGAAGGAAGGATAGAACATAGCTATTTGTTGGAGCAGTCTAAAAACTTTTTTTAGGTTGTACAGTAATGTTTGCTAGCCTTATTTGCAATGCTTAAAGCCAATTAAAGACAGAAAAAGATACCATAGTTAGCTCTACACATATCAGTATAAAATAAGTCTCAATATAATCAAAGTTGCAGCAATTGTTTTGCATTTAAGGGGAGTCACTCAAATTGTCTCCCACACTTACGAAAAAACAATGAGTCAAACTATGGCATAAAAATGTATGTCTTCATAGATGCAAAGACTTACTATGCTTTCACTTTAGACATTCATCCTGGAGCTCAGCCATCAGATCCTTACTTGTATAGAAATAAACTGAAAGATGCTGTGAACAGACGTGTTGTTCTCATCTCCCAAAGTAACTGGAATGTGTCATTCGACAATTGTCTTACTGGTTTCCAATTGATGTTACTTTTGCTAACAGAGCACAAATTGACCAGCACAGGAACTATATGCAGGAACAAAGCAGAAATTCCAAATGAAATCTTGCAATTTTAAAATAGAGAATTGTATAATTCAATCTTTGAATTTCAGAAAGATTTACACTGGCCTCATGTATGTCAAAGAAATAAAAAACTGGTATTGCTGATGTCAACATTTCATCATGATAGAAATATTGATAGGGAAGCCTTGGCAAGATGGAAACTTTCTACAACAAAACCAAAGGTAGAGCACATGTTGTTGATGAGTTAGTTATGCAGCAACTATGTTACTCAAAACACAAAACATTAGCCAACAGTTGTGTTTTACTCGATCCTAAACATGTGGGCATAAATAGTTTGATAGTTCACAAAGAAAATAACAAGGAATTTTCTTAGAGGATTGGGACTGGAATCCATAAGAGATCATTTACAGCAGAGGAAAAACTACACAAAAAAAGTGTAGACCACACTGGTAAGCTAACAGGTGAAAAGGCAGGTGCAGCATCCCAAACACCTACAATGACAATGGGAAAACCAAAAGAACATGAACTGTGCCCTACAAAAAGACAAAAAAACAAAGAAAATATGTGCTATCAGTGTGAGTAATACTTGCATATGGAACATACAATTTTCACGTGTGAAGACTGCCTTGAGTGTGAAAATTGAAGCAAAGGTTATTTTTATTAAATACCAATATGTTCATTATAGTTCACATAGGTTTTTATTTCTGGTGGTATCTCTTAGGTTTTGCATGCAAGTAAACAGCTTAAGTGAAAATACTGATGGCTGTTCTAGGCACTCATTAAGCATTAGATATTTTATTTTATTGATGTCTTACTTCCCCGCTAAATGCATGTTGTATAACATAGTAGGAAGCCCCTGCCAAAAGAGGAACAGATGTCAAGAATATCCTGCCACACAGGAAAGGAAAGCTAAGCACATGTGCTGTCAGTGTGAGACATGTACATGAAACATGCAGTTGTCATGTGTGAAGACTGCCTTGAGTGTGATAGTTGAAGCAAAGATTATTTCTGTGTAGACCTGTTTATGTTTACATTGCAGCTTAGATAGGGTTTTATTTCTGATGTTATTTCAAAGATTTTGTAAGCAAGCACACCACTGTTAAAATGGTGATGTCTATTCTAAACACTCATTACACATTTGATATTTTATTTTATTGACATTTTATTTTATTATTTAGGTGTGATAATTGAAGTAAAGATTTTTTTGTAGAGTGCTATTGGTAATTTCATTGTAGTTCACGTAGGAATTTATTTCTGATGTTATTTTTTAGATTTTGTAACCATGTACACAGCTGATGTGAAAATGATGATGTTTATCCTAAATATGTGATGCATACTCATAATTTAATATTTATTTTATTGATATTTTATGTTCCTGTTTACACATTGCATAATATAATAAGACAAAACAGCAAGACCATCCACATGTCAAGTATGTCCTACAAAAAAGCCAAGAAAGCAAAACACATGTACTGTCAGTGTAAGCAATACATGCATAAGGAATGTGCTGTTGTCATGTGTGAAGACTACCATAGGAGTGATAATTGAAGTAAAGTGCTATTGGTATTCTCATTGTAGTTCATATAGGAATTTATTTGTTTTATTTTAGACTTCGTACACCAAAAACCTGTTGATGTTGAAATTTTTATACTTTTTTATAAACGATAAATATTAAAAATGTAATACTTTATTTTTGTGATTTTTTTCCTGTTAAGCTTTCATTGCTTAATATAATAAAACTAATAAAATTAAAATTAATAATTCATCAATAGAAATATTCTAAAGAGTAAACATGGGTGTGACACTCCCATGACTATGCCACAAAATGACAAAATCTGTGTTAGGTACTAAGGTTTACTTTTTTCAAATAATGCCAAAACTGTTTTCCAATGACCTACATCATTTTATATCACCAAATGCAATGCATGAAATTTCCAGTTTCTCTAAAACCTTACTAATACTTGTCACTTTTCATCTTTTTGACACCTACAATTCTAGTGGGTTTTAAGCAATTGTCTCTCGTCTTTTTGTTTGTTTGGTTGGTTTTTTTTGTACCAGGGATTGAACTCATAACCTCGCGCCTGCCAGGCAGGCTAAGCAATTGTCTCAATTATGCTTTTGTTTTGCTTTACCCCAGTGATTATGGAGCATCTTTCTATTTTTTCATCTGATTCTTATCCATGTGTACATCTTCTTTGGGTAAATGTCTATTTCAATTATTTTATCCATTTTGATTGAATCATTAATCTTCAGATGAACTAGAACTAGAAGAGTGTATTTTATACTCTGAACACATGTCCCTTATCCAACAGATCATGTGCAGAAAGTTTCTTTCATTCTGTGGCTTGTATTTTCACTTTCATTATGGTGTCTATCAAAAAATAAAAGTTTAAAATGATAAATGTTTGAGGAAATAGATATGTTTAAACTGATTTAAACATGTACATATGTATCAGAACATCGTATATTGCTCCATTACTATGTACAGAATTTTATATAAGTTAAAATAAATTTAATTTTTAAAAAAGACTAAGAGTATGATGTTTTTAATTCTTCCAGGAAGATACCCACTAGGGTGGGGTGGGGCGAAGAAGGAAGGAAAAAGGAACAGTTATTAGTTCATTGAAAGAAGGAGTTATGCTAATATTGTTTGGAGAATTTTTTATGCCCATATCTTGTACTCTAACTACTTTGAAGGTAACAATACACAATATATTAGCTATTATTATTCTACTATTTTAAGAAATTTTGTTTTATTTTTCCATAAACTAAAAAAGGTTTAAAATTTTGCTAGTCAAATTATTTTCTATTTTTGCATTTTTACATTAGTGTACGTTTACAACACACACTATTTACGTCCATATTGGAGAATTGGTAGAGATATGCAAAATATCTTGATAATTTTTAATGTTTTATCCCTACTCCCTCCTTTTCACCCTACCCTTCCCTCATCCTTTTCCCCATCTCCATTCCCATCTCCAAGAAGTCTGCCCCTTTTCTTTCTACCATCTCTCCTTTATTTTACTCTTCTTTATATTTTAGGTTTCTCATTTCCAAGAAATGATGCTATATTTAACTCTGTGTGTGTCTTATGGAATGTGCTTTTGGTTTCATATGTAGGAAACTACCGCCAAGTCAAGGTTATAAAAATTAGTATCTGTATATTTTTATAAAGACATTTCTAGTTTTAGCTCTTTTAGTTCCTTCATCCACTTCGAGTTAATTTTTCATATGGTATGAGGTAGAAGTCCAAGTACATCTTTTCACACGTATCTTTCTAGCTGTCCCAGCACTGTTTGTTGACAATTCTGTTCCCAATTGAACTGTCTTGGCAGACTCTGTCACAAATCAGTTGGCTATAAATTAAGGAATTATTTCCAGACTCTTAATTGATCTCCCATAGTTTTCTATGGCCAGTCTTATTCCAGTACCACACAGTCAATGATAACAGTACCTTTGTAATGAGTTTTGAAATGGGTTAATGTGAATCCTCCAACTTTACTCTTTTGTTCAAAACTGTTTGGCTATTCTGGATCCCTTTGATGTCATTTGAATTTTATTACTGTATCATCTTGAAAATTTCTGAAAAACATGGCAGCTAAAATTGATAGTTACTGGATTAAAATTTTAGATTAATCTCAGGATTACTGCCAATTCAACATTTCGACCTATAAATATGAGCTTTCTTTGGTTTTGGTATCAGGGTAATAATGGCCTCAGAATGAGTTAGGAAATATTCCCTCCTTTTTAGGTTGTGGAAGAGTTTCTGAAAAAATAGCATTAATTATTTACCTATTTGGTAGAATCCACTAGTGTTACTTAACTTTATGAAGAACAAATGTTTGGTTTCAGTCATTCTTATTATTTAAAGATGCCTTGTTATATTCATTTATTTCTATTCTCCATTTCATTAGTTTCCTCTATAATCTTTATTTCCTTACTTCTTCTTTTCTCTTTTTCTAGCATTTTAATGTACAAAGGCTAGTTATGTAAGATTTTTTTTCCCTTTTAATAGGGAATTCAAAGTTACAAACTTTCCTCCAATCACTGATCTAGTTGCATCTCATAAAACCTGGTATGTTGTGATACTGTTTTTGATTATCTCAAAAGTATTTTCGCATATCTGCTATGATTTGCTCTTTAATCTATTGGTTAGTTGGAGTGTATAATATGTAATTTTTTGTGAATTTCCCATATTTGTAAGTTTCCAACTTGAGAATAGTTTTGTTAGTTTCGAATTCCACTCCACTATAGTCAGAAAATATATGTTTCTTGATTCTGAATGTTTTGCATTTATCAAGGCTTGTTTTCTGACCTATCCTATGGTCTCTCCTGGAGAATATTTCATGTATACTTAAAACAAATACCAAATATCCTTTACTTTTTTTTTTTTTTTTGTACCAGGGATCGAACTCACAAACTCACACTTGGCAGACAAGCACTTGAGCCACTGAGCTAAATCCCTGGCCCCCTCCTTTACTCTTCGTAGGTGGTGTATTCTATACATGTCAGTAAGGTCTACTTGATTTAGACTGTTGTTCAATTATTGTATTTTCTTGTCAATTTTCCTGTCTGGGTGTTCTATTCATTACTGAAAGTGGGATACTGACGCCTCTCATTTTTATTGTCTTTCAGTTTTGTTTCATGTATATTGACATTCCATTTTAAGTAAATACACTTTTAAAACAGTTGTGCCTTCTTACTAAATTGACTCTTCATGAACTACTCACTCTTGTCCATTAATAATTTTACCTTATAGTCTGTTTTGCCTTATTTTAATATAGATGCTCCCATTTTCTTTTATGTACCTTACATAATATATCTTTTTCTGTTATTTTATTTCCAACTTACCTGTGTAATTTAGTTTGTGTCTCTTTCAGTGAAAATATATTTAGATCATGTTTCTATATCCACTCTATCGTTTATATTTAATGTAGTTACTAATAAGTTAAATCCTCCATTTTGCTATTAGTTGCCTAAATATCTTCTATCTTTTGTTCCTCTACTCCTCAATTATGGCTCTTACCTATGCTAAATAGATATTTTCTAGATTACCTTTTTTTTTTTTTTAATGGTACCAGGGATCAAATCCATGACCTTACGCCTACCAGGCAGGCGCTTATGCCACTGACCTAAATCCCTGGCCCCTAGATTACCATTTTAATTCCCTTGATATATTTTTTCTGATTACCTGAGGGTTACAATTAACATCTTATAATAAATAATTTACTTCGGATATATACCATTTTAATTTTAGTAGTATAAAAGAACTTTGGCTCTCCATAGCTCTATTCCCTCCCTCACATTTATGCTATTATTGTCAGAAACTGCATCACTATGTATCATAAGTCAATCAATTTTACAATTATTGCTTTATATAGTAGTCTTTCAAATCTATAGGAAAAGTTATAAACAAAAAATATATTTATAATACTTATCACCTTTGTTGCTGATCTTTGTTTCCTCACACGGATTTGACTTATCAAACATCATTCTCTTTCAGTGTAAAGGACTGCCTTTCTTATCTCTTCTAGGAAAGATCTGTTAATAATGAGTTCTCCAAAATTTGCTTAACTAATAATAGCTTAATGTTTCCTTGATTTTTTTCTGTCTAGTTTTGCTGGATATAGAATATCTGTTTGATTTTATTATTCTTTTTTTCAGTGTTTTCAGTATGTCACCTACTGACTTCTGCATTTCTTGGATTTTAATGAGAAGTCAGCTGTTAATGTCACGGAGGTACCCTTTTACATTATGAGTTATTTTCCTCTTTTTTTTTAAACAAAATCTCTTTGACATTGTTTTTTCACAGTTTGTGGTGTGCTTAGATGAGTATCTCTTTAAGTTCACACTTTTTCAAATTCGAACTGTTACATACGCAGATTCATGCCTTTCACTGAATTTGGAACCTTTTGGTGATTGTTTCTTCAAATATTCTCTCCTTTCTTGCTTTTTTCTCCTGAGATCCTCATTATACATGTGTTTTTTATACTTGATGATATCCCGTAGATCTCCCACAGGTTCAGTTCATTTTTCTTAATTCTTTTCTTTTCTTTCTCTCTCTAATCCCTAACCTCCATTATTCATCTACTCAATACTGGCTACCGCAATGAGACAAACTGATAGAAAAGGACACATTATTTTTCCATCTGTAGTAGAATTCTTAACAGAAGATAGTACCTGCTGTATTAATTCTCTGTTTTTGTCAGATTCAATAATCACAACTCAATTATCTTAAATTTGCTGATTCTTCTTTCCCCAGCAAAAAGCTAATACTGAGCCCCTACAGTGAATTATTCATTACAGTTATTGTATTTTTCAACTGTAGAATTTTTAGGTCATTCCTTCTAAAATATATATATTTCATCTCTATCGAAATTCTCTATTTTGTGAGACATTGTTCTGCTTGAATTATTTTGACATGGTTTTATTTATTTGAATACATTTAAAGAGCTATCTGAAAGACTTTGTCTAAGAAATATAATGTGTGAGACCTCTCAGGGACAGTTTCTATTGGTTTTTTTTTCTTCTTCTTTGTTCATGACCCATTTTTTGTCCATTCCTTTGCATGTCTTATAAGTTTTTGTTGAAAATTGAAGGTCTTAAACAATATCATGAGGGCCGGGAGTTTGGCTCAGTGACTTAAGCACCTGTCTGGCAGGCGCGAGGTCGTGAGTTCAATTCCCGGTACCGAAAAAAAAAAAAAAAAGTACTGGTTAAATAATATCATGTGACAATTTTTGAAATCAGAATACTTGTCCTCCCCAGGGTTTGTTGTTTTTTTTCATTGCTGTTTCTTTGCTGGCTTCATTGATGACTTCTGTAAAGTTTCTATTCTTTGCCATAAGAAGCCATTAAAGTCTCTGTTCAATTAGCTTACTGTAAGGTCACCAAATAATCAGATAGATTTCTTTAGATAGCTTATATCTGTAAGTCTCCAAATCCTTTCTTGAAGGGATCTGTATATGTTTTGGAGTAGATCTTCAATATTTAGCTAGGCAGTTTACAACTCTCCCTTGGCCTTCACTTCTTCAAGCCTTGCCTCAAACTAAGTCAGAAGTGAGAGATTAGATCCTTCCCAGTTCTTTTCTAAATACATATAAACACTGGGCACGTGTGAAGCTACACATGTGCATGAAATTCTAAATTTAAAGGAATATGGAACGTGAGCCCCATATACCCCAAGGAACAGAGTGTGCACAGCCATCCTGTGAACCAGCTGAGAGGAACCAAGCCCTGATGGCTGCTGCAATCTGTCATCTGAGCTGAGAGGAACTGAGCAGGGGTGTAGGAGTGGCTGCAAAGGACAGATGGCAAGTCCTTGCCTGCACCACCAGTGGCTTCAGTGTCATTCTTGAAGTCTGGAGGTCCAGACATGGCAGAGGTGGCAATGGCATCCTGGATGGCTTGTGAGGAATGTGGCACTCACTGGCCCATGCCACTTGACAACCCCCTACTTCACTTGTGTGCCATAGCTGGGCCTGTGGCGATCCCAGCCATGCTGTTACCCAGCCACAGTTACCCAGCCACATGTGGATCCTCACAGAGGACGAGAAATATGGTGCACTGATACACAACTTTTGTGGACTTGTTCCTCAAGGATTGGTCTTAGAAGTGAGAGAAATGGACCAGATTCTTCCAAAAAGTGAAGGATAGTAGAGGAGTTTCAACAAAAGTAAAATGTAAAGGGGATCTTTCCTGCAAATTACACTGAGTAGTCAATTGTCAGTAATAGGGGGCAGTATAAAGCTATGGTACCAGTTGAAGATTTTGTTGTGACTGAGATTGCAGCAACATTACAAGAATGGGTCAATTCGTGGAAACAACTATGACTGGAAACAACTGTGACTGGAAAGCAAACCTTACATATGATAAGCAATGTGTCCAAAGTCACACAAACAGTGAATGGCCATCTAGATGCAAATCTGGGTTCATTAGAGCCAAGGACTTTAATAAACACATTATTTTTATCTTCTGGATGATCCTTTTAATATATTTCACACTCAGTTTATTATGATTTTAGTAGTTGTCATCTAATATAAAAATTAAATGAATAAATTAGGATTACAATTATCTGGAAATGATACTCCTCTTCGTTGCTAAACAAAAAATAGCACGTTAAACACAATAGACAATTCTTTCCTTTTCAAGTAAATACAGGCAGGCTGAGTTTGGCATGGCAGCTCGACACTAATCAAGGATGAGGGTCATTCTCTCTTCCTGTTCTGTGTTCCTCCTTATAGAGTACTTTACCCTGGTATCCGAAGATGGCCACTTATGAACAGCACATTTACATTTTGACTAGCAGGAAGGAAGAAACAAAACAGGCATGTATCTTCCTTTTAAGAATACTTCTTGGAAGTTGCACAAGAGAGTTCCTGCCTAATTCCTGTTGGATTAAACTGATCAGAAAGTAACCTTTACATGAAACAGAGGCTGAGAATTCGTCTTTATTTCAGGTGGCTACATACTAGCCAACAATCAAGGCTTTTATTACCAAAGAGAAATGGAATGAATTCTGAGGAATCACTAGCAATAATTACTACAGTGACCTTTAAAATCTTTTCCATATAAAGCTGTAATGTACTTTTGTTCTTTTGCCAGATGTATTTGTAAAATAGTCCACTATTTGATGTCTTTACCAAGATCTGAATATTTTTTATACAGAGAAGTTAATTTTAGGTAAAACACAGGAAAATAAGGCATTGATAACAGTAATGAGAATCACTAAAGTTTCTCTTTAAAATTTTTTGGTAACTTGATATACATTTGTGAAGACAATATATTGTCTGTCATTAGAGCTTTACAAATTAAAATGGTGCCAATATGATATCTTCTGTTATAGTAGTTGATATCAGTCAAAAATGTTCTAAATAAATTAGAGTTTATATCTGATGTAACATTTTTGAACATTTAAGTTCTGAAATATCTTTTAAGTATACTTTGAGGCTTATATATTTATTTTTCCAGAGATGCGAAGTGAAAGTGGGGGCTTCATTGGGAAAACAAATGTTCCAAACAGCATTTTTATATGTTTTCACAGAAGCTTAACACACAGTTTTAAAATGTTTCCATTTTATGAATGGAATTCTGTTGCCTGTTTGTCAACTTAACAAATCTTGGTACTTTCCTTATTTTAACTTCCTAGCACCATGACAAATATCAAATGATTGTGTTTATTCTGTTAGGTAGTGGGAGGTCAGTCATGACATTATAGAATTGGATTCCAGTAAAAGATTATGATGGTAAGCAGACTTCTTTCAAATTTCTATAACTTAAAATTTCAAATAACTCTAAGTATATTATCTCCCATTTTACTGGGTAGAATACAGAAATTTCCAAAAAGGCACAGAAATAAACTAATCTAAGAAGTAAAGTGGATGAATAAAAGTCATTCACAAATTCTTTCTTCTGGAACAGAACAAAACCTGTTATTGTACCAAAATCAGAAAACTCAACAGTTCTCCCTTTGGCTTTTCTACTTAATTGCAGACCTCATAGTTGTTTACTAAACTAAATCTTAAAAAGCAATGAGTTACTTAGCTGTCTTCTAAGAAAGAGTACTTACATTTAAAAATCAGAATGAATCTAAATGACAGCTTCTAAAGTCTAATGTATTTGAGTTTCAAAACAAAATGAAGACATACATAAAGACAAAACATAAACTATAAAAGGTAAACTTATAAGATTATAAGATTAATATCTTCCAGTGTCGATAATGAATAAAAATTATTAAGAAAACCAGTACATACCCAAAAGATGATTAGAAAAGGTATAAATAAAAATTCACAAAACCAATGCACAAAAGAAATGGTCAGTTTTACTAATAATAAAAATGAATGCAAATTAAATCAATGAGATAATATATACTCCTTCAAATGAAACAGTAAGAAAGTGGAAATTACCCTCTCCATTGAAATCTATTGAATTGGATACCTCTATTGTTTGCTGGTGGATATCAAGTTTTAGTTAGCACAACTGGAAAAGCCTTAAAATTCTTCACAGCATACTAATTCTACTTCTGGGAATTTTAAGAGAAATATAGGTGTAGGGTGAGGGTCTGTTTCTTAAATACATTCATTGAGACATAATTTGCAATAGAAAAATAAACATTTCACTGAATGTTTTTCCTGTGCTTCAATGAAGACATAAATGAATAGTGCTTACACGTAAAAAGCTACTAGAAAAAAATTAAATATATTATGTAATCTAGTGAAAATTTATGCACAAATTGCATGTAAAATGTGATCAAACTTGTGCTCTGAAAACATATTTGGAAAAAGAAGAGAAAAATAACACCAAAATATTAATGGAGATTACCTTAGAGACTAAGGTGTTAGATATTTTCTTTTGTTATCTCTATTTTCAAATTTTTCAGTTGTGTGTTATTTTTTTAAAAAGCAAAACAGAAAACAAGGGAGAAGTAATACAGAATTTCAAAAAAAAAGTAAGAAATTAATACTAGTTAATATATTACATATTGTTATCTTAAAAGTGGTTGTTCAAGTTACGAAATCTAGACATTAAAAAAAATATCAGTCAATGACAACACAAACTATTCTTTCTAATGAACTAAGAGAATTAGTAGTATAGTTATCTATCTTACATAGTTATACATACATACAGTTATATGTATTTTGAGCACTTTCTATCCCTTTCCTTATTACAATATCTATTGTACATTTTGGATCTTATTACTCCTTCAGGTTTTAATTATTATTTATTTTTTATACTAGGGAGACAATACGATATGTGCAAATGTGAGTCTGATTTATTTCACTTATGAGTATAGTCTCGAGTTGCCTCCATTTACCTATAAAAGCCTCAATGCATGTTATTTAATTGTTGAGAAAAAATAAAACTTCCATTTATAAAATCGAAGAATAAAGGAGCATGTCCCAGCTTTTCAAAATTCTCCAAGGCAAGATAACCTTCTAGTGAGATAATTCTCCACTTCTTCCTTTTATGTTTATTGTACAGATTCTTGGTTTTGCTTTGTTTTTTGTTATTGTTACTGTTGTTGTTGTTTTGTACTGGGAATTGAACTCATGCTTTCCAGGCAAGTGCTGTGCCGCTAAGCTATATCCCCGGCCCCTGCCCAGCTTCTTATTTGTTGTTTCATTCTTTCTGCTTACTGAGGCTACTGCAGTACTAACCAATTTCCAATGATTGTTTATGAAAAATGTCTTGAAAAAGATTTTTTGAAATGATCAAGTTCTGAGTCAGTTCTTATAAAACAAGCCCTATGAGTGATATTGCCCAGCCTTGGGGGAACTTGCAACCCATTCTACCTTCTCCAACAGCCCCCAGAATGGTGGTTTTTACCCTCTCAATAACTGTGCAATTGCTTTCAAAGCTACTTTAGCACTGGAAAAAATGCAGTGAGAACATACCAAGATAAAACCTCACTGTTTTCCCAATTATTCAGCCATTTTCTATGCCTTGTATTGTTGTGATGTTTTGGTTATTTCAAGAGCTATGAAACATTTGATTTGAAAAAATTTTATCAGTGTTTCTGTTACTTTTCTGGAAGATCAGATTTTAGGAGGTCATTTCTTTACCAGTACTAATGAGGTAATTTGGTCAGAGGCTTTATGGTAGTTATTTTCAATTAACAAGAGCTTCATAGGTTATTGAATCAACTTTATTAAGACCAAAACAACCTCATGTTCTCTGTCTGACTTCTAAAAGGCCCTACAATTTTATTTATTTGTTGATTAGAAGATTTCAAAAGACTGCCGACACATATGGCACCAGTCAAGAAGTACTTAGCAAAGCCAAAATAGCTTCTGCATGTTGCTCATATATGAGCTAAAAGCTACAAAGTTTTTTAGAAATTCTTTTTAGTCCAGCTACCTCATTTTATTCATGAAACTAAAAGCCCATTTGTCCAAGATCAATGCTAGCTGCATAGTCAGAAGGGAAACCCATTTTAATGTTCTTCCTATGTCTGTAAGATAATTAGGTGTCACAAGCATAGTCAAAGTACATCCATCTCTCTGTCCATTCTATTCATATTGTCATATTCCCTCTTTTTCATTCAGTAAGTCAGAAAATGTTTCAAGAGCAAGAGCAAAAATTTGGACAAAGGTTCTTTCTTAAGAGTCATGAAGTTGACAAGCCATATTACTAATGTATGTTTAACGAAATATCATGAATAACCATAGCACATTCAGAGAGGTAACCATGCAAATGGTTCTCTACAGTTAATGGGAAGAAAATAAAAGCTTTCATAAGGAGATCCAATTATCTGTTAGAGCACTATGACAGAATAGTGACTAAAGAAAAAGAACAAAGAATTCAGTTCTTGTCCTCTCTTCAGGTAAGAAGAATGATAAAAGAAAACTGGTTTAAGAAAATAAGCCTGTATAACAACAACCAGCACTACCATCAAAAACACCTGCCTCTGTAGCCGGGCGTGGTGGCGCACGCCTTTAATCCCAGCACTCGGGAGGCTGAGGTAGGAGAAGCGTTGTGAGTTCGAGGCCGGCTTGGGCTACAACGCGGCGCAAGGCCCACCTGAGCTACATAGTGCGACCCTGCCTCAAAAAACCAGGGCCGGGAGTTTGGCTCAGTGGCTTAAGCGCTTGCCCTGGCAGGCGCAAGGCTGTGAGTTCAATCCCCGGTGCCGCAAAAAAAAAAAAAAAAAAAAAAAAAAAAAAAAAAAAAAAAAAAAGATAACTGTGAATCAAAAGGCAACCTCCTAACTCATTTATCAAAGAGTAAATCCCTTCTTTTATGACAGAATCCCAGACACCTCAACTTCTTTCAGAATGAGTATAGTGATCAGGAGACTCATTTCTATTACATTTCCTTTGTTTTACTGTGGAGTAACTCTAACTTAAAGAATAGGTTTATACATTATCTATGCA
>RJWM01016699.1:0-44829 GCA_004363535.1 Dasyprocta punctata
ATTCCTGAATTGATAAACCTTGCGTGTCTATGTCTGTCAATATGATCAACCCCTATGAAGGTAACGATATGTAATATTGTAACTACTGTCAAACTTCAACCACCTCAGAGTGTAAACCTACAGTGTAATTGTATCAGATCTGTCGTTGTTGTTGTTTGTCTTTCATGCTTTTTGTTTCTATCTTCTGTGTCTATTTTCTCTTAAATAAAATAAAATAAAAAAAAAGAAAATGTGGCATTTACTCACAATGGAGTATTGCTGTGTCATAAAAAGGTTAAATTTGAGTCATTTGTGGGAAAATGTACCTTGAGACCATAATATTAAGTGAAACAAATCAGACACATGAGTTTAACTATCACAAAGTTTCTCTTATATGAGAAAACTAAATATAAATAAAGAGCAAAATAAAAGATAACAATAGGAAGTAAGGAGCTAGATGTTTCTGAAATGGGCTAGGGATCAAAAGATGGAGGGGGAAGAGAGGGGAAAGGCAGGGAATGAAATAAGAATTAAGATGTGTTATGTACATGTACAAACCTCCCACAGAAATATAATCATTACATACTGCAAACATGTGTTAGTAAAAAAAACTATTAAAAATTAAAAATTGCTTAAAAAAGCAAATAAAGAGAATTAAGGAGACAAGGTAACTAAAGGCCAGAGGTCATGTACTGAAAGAAACAAAATTCTATAAAAGACATTATAGGATCAATTGAGAGAATTGAAATATGGGTGAGAAATTAGATGAAGCATTACAACCATATTATAATTTCCTCAAGTTGATGATTGTATATTGCTGATGAGGGTGTCCCATGTATCATAGACTTAAAACTAGAACTAAAACTATAAAACACTTACTAAAAGAATAGATGTAATCTTCATGAACTTAGATTAGTTTTTATAAATATGACACCAAAAGTGCAAATAACTGAACACATAGGACTTGACTGAAATTAAAAACTTTCATGTTTAAAAGACACCATCAAGAAAGTAAAAATTCAGCTCACAGAGAAAGTATTTGCAAATAATATCTGATAAGGGATTGCTATCCTGAATACATAAAGAACTCTCACCGCTCAATAATAAAGGAAAAATAACTCAATTTAAAAATACTAGATTTTGACAAGATAGTTCTCCAAAGATGATAACAAATGGCCAATACATGCATGAAAAGGTTCTCAACATCAAGACTATAGTGAGATACCATTTCTCAGGCACTAGAATGGCTAACATTAAAACTATAGGCAACAACAAAGTGAAGAAAGGATATGGAGAAACAGAAATATTCATACCCTGCTGGAAGGAACATAAAATGATGTGGCTGTTTTAGAAAATTTTTTCACAGTTCTTCACAAAGTTAAACCGTGGTTACCATGGGAACTGGTAATTTCACTCCTAGGTATACACCCAAGAGAAATGAAAACATTTGTACACACAAAACATCATAGACAAGGGTTTCAAGCAGCATTATAGACAGAAAGTGGAAACAATCCAAATACCCATCAACTGATGAATGGGTTGACACAATGTAGTGTATACATGTATTCTTAAATATTATCTGGCCACGAAAAGGAGCAAAGTAGTCATACACGCTACAAAGTGGATGAACCTTGAAATCGCTGTACTTACTAAAGAAAGCCAACACAAAAACCCACAGTGTATGATTTCATTTGTATGAAATGTCCAAAACAGGCAAATCCATAAAGATAAGGATTATATTACTGGTTGCCTACAACCATATGTAATAAGGAATGGAGAGTGATTGCCAGTGAGATAGAGATTTTTTAGGGTGACAAAAGTGTCCTTTAATTAGATACGAAGATCATGGTACAAACTAATATACTAACATCTACTGAAGTATACGCTTCTTTAAAGGGGTGAGTCACATGAAATAAGCATTAAACTTCAATAAAGCTGTCATAAAAAGGGAGATGTTATTAGGTCAAACACCCTGAAATATTTTAGAGATACTATGTCTTTCTTCTTGTTCTTGGATAGTTCAAAGTAAGAAATAATTGAATGCAAATAGAAAGCATATGACAGGGGAAATGGGCAGAATGGTAACATGAGCACATCTGAATAAAGCTTGTCTGAGTGCTCTTGTAACTTTCCATCAGCTTAACTTTATTTTCAAATGCAAAGTTCTTATAATCCTGAAATAAGTCAATTTTAGAAAACTCACAGCAAAATGTATCATCCAATGCACTGTAATGTTTCTTTTTAGTTTATAAAAACTGCACTTACACAAAACTCACTGTTACAGTTGACTTCAACATCCAACTTTATCAAGTCCTTTAACTGGGCCAGCCAGTGTCTGTGTTAGAAATCTAAAGGCAAAAATCCTAAATAAAATCGATTCTTCTAAAGAGGCCACAGGAAAGATTCACCTGATCCTTAGCACAGCCTGCTAGAGCTTGCTCTTGTTCTGCCTCCCTCAAAGGAAAACCATACAGACTGTGCAAGTACTTATGGCTGAAGGGTGGCTCACCAGGCCCTGCCTGTTTCCTAATCTCTCCATTGTTTGAGACTGTTTGGCAAAGGCCCTCCCAGGAGGACAGAAGAGAAGGACTCTGTGGTTTACTGGCGGTACACAATTCACCCAGCCACAATACGGCTTCAGCAGGGTCACGGGCCCTGGACAACTGCCCTTGCCTCTTCATCTTCCAGTGAGATTCTCTCAATACTGCTGAGCAGCCCCAGAGCAAGTGCAGATCTGAGAATAATAAACGCTTGGGAGATGGAGCCTTTGGAATCCTTTTAATCTCATGCTGATTAATTCTGCCCAAAACTGGTCTCACTTTGACTGAGTGATCATATGTAAATGTTTGGTAATTTGGGGGGAGTTTATGATTTCAATGTATATGCGATGTCATTCCCTCTTAGCTCTCACTGTGATGTAATTCTCAGGAGACAGAAAGCAGATATTTGATTTCTCTCTTGTTGTTAGATCACTAAGGTGATAAAAATCTTTATTTGAATATTTACATCTTTCCAAATTCCATCCAACTGACATGAAATAGAAACAATTTCCCTTGGTATCAAGCTGCATAGCATAAGTAACTTGATACGGGCAAGGCTATGACACAGGTCAAGCATCAAATGCTACAATTTAATTGTATTTTCTGTTTCAAAAACTAAGGAATAATAAAGATGATAAAAATTACTTACGCTTCCCCAAGTTGGGGATTTGAAATCTGTGAAATAGAGACAACAAGAAAGTCATCAGGGCAAAGATCAACAAGCAGCCCCAAAGGCCAAACTCTGCCAAAGGACTATTTTTGTACAAACCAAGAATGGTTTTCACATTTTTAACCAGTTATAAATAAAAAAGAATATACCATGAAAACTGCATAAGGACAGCAAAGCCTAAAATATTGACTATTGGCAGTAAAAGGTTGCCAAACCCTAAACAACAGTGTCGTAGAATAAAGACATAAGGAAAACTCCTGAAATGAAGTTGATACCACTCACATTTCTAAAGAAAAAAAAATTGAAGTAACTCACCTACAAGGGGTGATCAGAATATGAGATGAATGTTTAATTTTTTTTAATTTACTACAGTAAAAGACACGTAGCCATTAATCCCCCTCAAACTCCTCCTCTCCACTTTGAACACACTCATCCCATCATCCCTGCCACTTTCTGAAGCAGTTCTGGAAGCCCTCTTCACAGGATATCTTTACAATACATGATCACAAATGCAGTCAATGCTGCTGCCTAGCTCCACCCAATGGAAAGACGGGCTTGTGAAAACATGGGGCGTCCTCATCCACCTCATTCACCAGATCTGTCACCATGGAACTTCTGGCTCTCCCCCAAAGTCAAAATCATGAAAGGTAAACATTTGGAACTGATTCAGGACATCAAGGTAACCATGGCAGCAACTAAAGACATGAAAGATGACTTCCAGAAATGCTTCAGAAACGGGCAAGAACAATGAGATAAGTGTGTTCAAAGTGAGGGGAGTAGTTTGAGAGGGATTATGGGTAACATGTCTTTTAGCATAATTTTTTAAGTTAAACATTCACCATATTTTTGGATCACACTTCATAAATGAATAGGAAAAAATGACTACTAAGACATAAGTATATGGGATAGTCATTAGTCACTGACCCTGTTTTCATGCTGACAATTGGTCAATTGCACTTGAAAAATATACTTTTCTTTATTAAAATAGAGGGCAGGAGAAAATCTCATGCACCTAACCCCACACAGGGCCATCACACAGTCCTCACTTGTCCCAGTAGTAATGAACACAGCCCCTTGTCACCTGATTGGTTCCTTTTCTACAAGCCAGGGTCCCGGGTGGAAGGAAAAATTTCAGGTGAAGGCCAGAGCCTCCTGAGAGTCTTCATCTGCCGTGACAGTCAAAGCTGCAGCCATCTTATTACTTAATTGCTCTAATCTCAAGGAAATAAAATTTCTCGTATTACCCCAAAAGCCAAAAGATCACACCCCAGAGAGGCACCTAGTTTAGCTCCTGGGAGTTGGATCTTCCTTAGGGCTACCAGGTACCTGGGAATATTCTCTCTTCATAGAAAGGGAGGGAGTGAGGAGAAGTCTTTCAAGAGTCTGTGTGTCTTTACATCACAGAAATAATTTTTCTTTCTCCCTCCTTGATGGAGTGTCCACTGCTTATGTAGGAAAATCCCCACTGGTGCTCTTATCTATCACCCAGGTGTAAGCTCCAGTGAAAACAAATAGCACATTTATGATTTACTGAGCCAGATTTCTATTGCCGACCCAGATCACCTCACAGACAAAATTAACAATCATGAATGTTGGAAACCCAACTGATACCTTTTAATTGTCTCCATTTCAGTGACTTTACTTATTTCCAGTATAATGAGTCCAAAAAGCATTGAGTTTCTTCCCCTTACTACTCACTTAGATATTTCCACCATGAGAGAGTGGAACGCAAAAATGGTTATGAAATATAATACTAACGTTTCCCTGTGCCATTGTAAAGAATCTTTTTTCTCCTCTAAGTTTCCAAGGTTTATAAAATAAAGACTAATACAACATCAATAATCCTGACCGCCATAGGAATGTAAAATATTATTCCTTAAATATAAGCATTGTGGTCCATTCCATGATCCCTGACTCATATTGGAAGGGCCAAAACTTTTGAGAACTATAAAACAGAAATCTGGAGGCTAAATTCCCACTGGGAAAATATCCTCTCCTAGGGCTTTTAAAATGCTAGTTTACTTTTATTTTTAGATTAATGCTATCTTTCACTGGGGGAAACTGAAAAACAGTAGTAAATAAATACTTAATTAGAGAGATATTATCTAAATGTGCTTTGCGTCCCTCCAGGAAAAAGAAAAAAAAAATCCTATGAAATACAAACAATACTTGTTTGGTATTGGCATGAAAGGCAGTGAGAAAAGCAGTGAAAGTTTTCATGTATTTTCTCAAAATGATGCTGTCTTAGAATCACTATTAGGTTTCTCAAGCCGAGGACTGTCAGGAACCAAAGCCCACAGTCCCTGGCTTGTGTTCAGCCTCCTCAAACTCCACAAAGCTAGTAGATGAAAGTAGCATCCTTATTCAAGACAACTAGGATTTTTCTGAAACCAAGCCAGATTCTTCACATCGTCTTCCCTGTGTGTGTCTGTCTTCCTTGGCCACCTTCTCCTACAGACATCATTCATGCTGGACTAGGGACCTTCCCTCTCATTTTAACTAATTACGTCTACACCTACCCTGTTTCCAAATAAGGCCACATTCTAAATAATGGGAGGGGCAGGGTATAACCTCAGCATAACTATTTTAGGGGACTTAGCTCAGTGGCATAAGCATCTGCCTGGCGAACGTGAGGTCATGAGTTCGATCCGGGTACCAAAAAATAAAACATTTTAGGGGACAAAATTCAGCCTATAACAATGATATGTACAGGGTTGTAACAAATCATAACGAACCTTCTCATAGGAGCAGTGTAAGAGACAGTTAAGGACTGTAGAGAAATTAGGTCACGTGAGCCCAGGCTGTTTTCCTGAACTGCATTTCCAGGTCTCTCTTGTCCAAGGTACATTCCAGTAACTGCGGAACTAAGACCCAGTGTGTCCAAGACATAAACAAAGCCATTCACATGCTAAATAATTTCATGCATTCTGTCTCCCAGTTGATATGGCTGTCTAAGAATTGACCCCTAAATTTCATACTGTAAAACTACCATGATTATATTCATAGATTCCATGATCATGAATTCAGACAGGTGGCTGTGGCGGGGACAGTTTATCTCTGCTCACGATGCCTGGAGCTACAGCAGAAAGACTCGAAAGCTAGGGATGGGATCACCCGAACGCTAACTCACTCACAGGACTTGTAGATGATGCTTAGCAAGATATTAGCTGAGGCCACCAATAGGAGCAACTCACTGCTTCTCTAGTGCCCTAGTCTTCCTCAGAAACGGTGGCTGGCTTCCAAGGGTGAGACAGAGAGGACACTAAGTATATGTCTTGGCCCACGGCCTTTGATACCCTAAACTCAAAAGTCATGTCAGTGTTTATTTAAGGTTTTGATATTTTGTTGATCATGAAACTTTTTTGCTTTAACTTTTATTTTTAAAAATATTACTAAAAAAGTATGTACGTGAGTTCCTTAATACTCCTTCATGTGATGTCCCCAAGGTAAGTCTCACCTGGTTCCAGGCTGCCTGGCATCATTTCCACCACACTCTGTTTTTTGTGAGAGTCGCACAGCACTGTCCAGCTTCAAGTGAAACAGAAGGAGATTCCAACTCTTGATGGAAGTAGTTAAGCTGTGAAAGAACACCTGACTGAGCTACACAGTGCGACCCTGCCTCAAAAAACCGGGGCCAGGAGTTTGGTTCAGTGACTTAAGCACCTGACAGGCGCAAGGTTGTGAGTTCAATCCCTGGTGCTGCAAAAAAAAAAAAAAGAAAAGAAAAGAAAAAAGAAAAGAAAGAAGAAAGAAAGAAAGAAAGAAAGAAAGAAAGAACACCTGAGCTCAGAAATAATACTGTGGCTGCTTTCTGGAGACTACGCTCTATCATGTTTTCCAAAAAAGCAACACTAAGGGCTCTGATGTGTTTGACAAATGCAACAGCCTCAGCTACACGGATTCCAGAATCTCAGAGAAAAACATCAAGATTAGTAGCTACCCTGACAAGATTTTAGAACTCTCCACAGCCTTGCTTATTAAAATGTCTTTGATTATATTGTTTCAAAAGAGCAATCATTTTAGATGTCCTTCTAGAGAGCGATCATCAGAAAAGACCTCAACAAATATTTCCTCAGTCCGTTTGAGTTGAAAATCTTGTGTTTGGAGAAAAATATTTCTTTTAGGTACAATAGAACGTTAGCAAGGAAAATTTCCCTTTGTTTCTTAGGAAACTATTTTAATCATTGTGATTTTTCAAGTAACATTATATATTCTAACTTAAAAAATAGATCTCAAGAACTTATTTTTGTTGATAAATATAAGAAGGCAAAGCATGACATGTTTCAATAGGAGTTCCAGGGGTCTCTGTGTAGATGCAAGACTACATGAAAATTGGAGAGTATTTAGAAAATACATCCTCCCAGTCATTACATGCAATTTAAAGGTATTCTGTTACTTTAGACTGGAGTTCCGCTAATTTGTTATTCTCTTATAGAAAGCTAAGACTGAATTCAGAACATTAACAGGAGTGAAACGTTCCTTGGTAGTTTAAGAAAGAGGCAGAATAGAGCATCAAGAAAACAAACTTGATAATCACCCTGAGCAGAATACTTAGGAGCTTGAATTTTACCTATGTGTCAAGAACTGAACTGCGTGAATGTGAGATTTTACCCCATTAGAAGTTAACAAGACAGTCTGCCACAATTTTTTGGATGCTGACGGAAAACACAAAACTTCTAGGTCAGACACAAAAGAGTTTATTATTCACAGTAATAGCAGAAATCAGATTGTTGACATTCTGACTCTGTTTCCCCAGCCTCCAGTTCCTCTAGGGGCACGCGACAAAGGCCCGGTGACACCTGCATGTGTAGTGGGTTGTGTAATTTGAGAGAAAACCTGAGCTTCAGAAACTTGCAATTTTTAATGGGCACTAAGCCTACATGCCCTTTATTGCACAGGGAGACGCTATTTCTATTTTCCAAGACTGCTGCACAAGCGTCCTTGAAAACATAATCCAGAGTGAAGAATGTTCATTATCTGTGCTCATGGGAAGTAGAGAAACCCATGCAGAATTATCTCCTAATACCATGCTGACTTAGAAAAGTGATTCAGGTGGTGGAAATAGCTGTCTGTATGCTAACTTCTGGCCAATTAAATATGAATTAATGAAAATTAAGTAAATTTAAAATGTAGTTTTTAATTGCACTGGCCATATTTCAGGTGTTCAATAGCCAGTGTCAGTATTGGATATCACATTAGACCACACAGAAACAGGACACTCCTGGACAGCCCTGATGGCAATTCGCCCAGCCTACAAACCATCAAAATGGAGTTACAGATACAACTCAGTTAGTCACCCACATTTATTTACCATTTATAATGTGCCAGGAAAACATATAATGTCAATTTTCTTCTCTAAATACAACACAGAGAAGATAGGTCTAGTTAAATAAATTAGCACAACATTTAAAGAGGTTATTACAATTAAAGGAGACCTGACTTAATATGAAGGGTCTGGCAAAACTCCCTGAAAAAAGAAAAGTTTAATCTGAGACTTCAGTTAAAAAAAACAAAAACAAAAACAAAAAACAGAGACTTGGGGGAGGAGACTTTCCAGGCAACTGAAACACTGTCAATTCTATTGTGGAAAAATGGTGACATATTTCAGAAAGTAGAGAACTCAGATTAGGTGGAGAGACTGTGGAGAAAGTTGCATTAGATGAAGTCTACAGAGGCCATGGTCGTCTGGGTTTTGAAGACCATGTTAAGAATTTTGAACTTATTTCTAAGGGAACCAGGGACTTCTGAAGAATTTAAAGGAGGCAACTGAACATTCAATAAAGACCACTTCACAGAATGAATGGATTAGAGAAGGACAGGAGTAAGCTCTTGAATGGTATTTCAGAGCCTCAGTTCAAGGATTATTGAGTACCTATCGTACTTCAAAAATAAACTTTAAAATAATGATAACAATAAATTCTTAAAATATGGAATGCAAATAAGATAAATTTTAGAGAGAAAATCAAAGCTCAAAGGAGACAAAGTGATGTTTCAAACTCCCAGCCAAGGACATAAAATAGTCAGAGAGGTCCTGGGCAACCTTAGAGGTAATAGTTAGGGAATGGTGGCCACTCTTGTCCCCACTCCAACCTTGACTTACTGTAGCAGCAATTTGTTCTATTTTATTCACTCTCTGAATCTTAGAAAAGCATCTAGCAAATAGTTGTTGCCCACTGATGAATAATGAATCATCAATAGCTGTTGATCATTGAGTATTGATGAATGAAGGGGCATGGACCTGTGATACACAGGCAGAGCATTACTCCCAGGAGAAACTCAAGTCCCCAAAAGGCAAAGGACAGCCCATCCCCATAAACTACTGTTCAGCTACTATTTAGTCACCCAAGACGAACCAGGCAGGCAATGAAACCGGAATCCTCAAAAAAAGAACAACAACCAAAAAGCAGGTTGAAAGAGGAAAGCCAAGCCAGCAAAAAAGAGGAGCAAATCTTGCTAAAGAAAATAATGTAATTCTAAAGAAAAGAGCTAACTGGGCAATAAGAATACATTAAAATATGTATGACTTAAAATCTCAAAGATTTTTGAGAGTATGGTAATAAGTCAGGGCCAGAGAACAGGAGCATGAGGGAGTGGGGATAGGGATAGATATTGGAAGATTTTAAACTATTGCAGAGGCAGGTAGAACTTGGTATTGATTTAAACTAGAAAGTAACAAAGGAAGAGGGAAAAGTTAACTAGGTTTTTGCTTGAAGACTCTAGCAGAACCCAGTGGGCTTCCTGATCCAGGAGCACTAGAACAGCAGGCTCAAGAGGGTATCACACATTCAGTATGGAGGATGTGCAGTTGGCCTGCCCACTAGTCATTCCATGAGGAAACTGATGGCTCGGTGAGCTGTGTCAGCCCTGTATTTAACAACTCAGCACAGAGGTATGTGCCAGTCAAGCACTTGGCAAAATAATCCACATAGAACATAAGGTTACCTGGAGTGTGAGCTATGAGACAAATAGAAGCCCCAAAACAAAAAACCCAGTTTCAAAGAGACCATGTTTGGAGGAGAAAGTTGTGCAGGAAAAACACAGAAATGCTCTGAGAAAAACCAAATTACCTGTAAATTTTTCAGTTCTGCACTTTCTGTGTTACTTTAGTGGAAGCCATTGGTTCACATGAAACAAACTGGGAGGTGGGAATCAGAATCGTATCAGTCTCAAAGAGTTTGATGTGCAGATTAGGGACCATGATAAGCAGTGATCACTTAGCTCAAGAGCTGAGTAGTTCATCTAATGGCTCAGGACAATCAATGTTGATATCGGTAAAAAATCTGTCTCTTAAGGCCTCACAGGATGCATGGTGTAACTGAAGACTGTTTTTCCTCAATATTTGAATATTTTAGCTGCATTAGCCTTTTTAAAACACAGATATAAAAATGCAGGAATATTTTGTGTACATAGGTAACAGAAATTTTGCAGGTACATTTTGTATTGCATGAGTATTGTACTGATTACATAAAAGCCTAAATTAATCTTTTGTGAAATATGACAAACAGAATGTCTGTAACAGCAAACATTCAATTGCATGTCACAACAATAACTGGTATAAATTGTATCCTACATTACTTCTCCTTATGTCATTGTAAATGCCTATTTTGCTCTAGATGCACTAAATAAATGCACCTCTCGCTAACTCAATTACACTAACAAAAATCAAAAGAACCTAGGGTCCGTATTGCTCTTTTGACAACTGGTTAGCAAAATCCTCTGATATATGTTGGCCATACATTTTTTGTTTGTAATCAAGATGGACAGAAAACTGAATCTGGGATCAGGTTTTAAGAACAGAACAGGAACATTTCCAGGCATCTTGGGACAATCATACAAGTTGTACAATGAAGCCATTTTTCTCAGCCATTTCCATAGCACAAACCCAACAGAAAGCACCCAAAAGAAAATGAGAGATTTGTTTTAGAGAACACATAGGCCTGCACTGTCATTTCATCTACTGACTCAGACAGAAGTAAAGAGAGACTAGAACGGGCCATAGGGACACGGGTTATTTCTGCATCAGGGTCATCTCAGCTGAAGTCGGAAGGCTATGTCAACTAGATGTAAGAAAACGAAGAGGAAACTTTGTTGGAAAGTAAGAAAAACGAATTTGGCTGGCCTGGCATTCGCCTCACACACAGGCCTTCTTCCTTGCTCATGTTGTGTAGGATGGTGTGGCCACTGTAGAGTCGTCCCCCAATTTTCCACAGTGTTTCGTCCCCTGGGCCTCAGTTTATAAAGTCATCCTCCTCAGGCACCCTTAGGCTCATAGATCAGTACCATTCCCTGCTGGTCTTGTCAGTGAAACTCAAGTGCAACTCTAATCAAAAGTCTTCTTCATAGATATGATTATATTGCTGAACACAAAGCCTTGCTCAGTTTGTAGCCCTTAGCCAATTGTCCAGCTGTCTGGCAAGTGGCCTTTCTTCCGACAGCCAAGTCCTGAGCCAATCACTATAGCCTCCCACAACCTCTTTGACCCACATCCACTGGATCACATCTATCTTCCAAAACAGCTACTGTCACCTCCTATGTCTTGACATCACTATTTTGCTTATTGAAAACCTGGTTGCAGACCATTCTGTGCAGTATAAATTCCACGGTCATACAAAATTTTGGAAAAAGTCTATACAGTCAGATATACAACAAAAGGTTTCAGGGCTCTACGCAATGCTGTTATAATGAATACCAACAGGGAATGCTTTTACTTTTTTCAATATTTGTGATATTTAAGCTTTTTATTTATACATCTACAACCATTAAAATAAAGAGCAGTTGTTCTAGGACTGATTCCTCTGTAATATTTTATCAGATAACCGCTTTTGAATTCCACTTGTTCCCATCTCTTCTATAAGGTTTTTTTCCCCTCATTTCTCATGGTCCTCTTCTCTCTCTCTCTCTCTCTCTCTCTCTCTCTCTCTCTCTCTCTCTCTCTCTCTCTTCTTGTATCAAAAAATCACCCAGAGAATAAGGTAAGTTTTACAATAGATTATAGAAAAAACTATCCACAACCAAAAGACACATATGCCTATTTTAGCATTCTCTGGAACCCAGACCTGGATAGTCCTTCTTGTTGAATCACTAAGTACTAAGTGAATGTAGAAATGAGGGAAACACGTTAGTCCTGAGACCTATGTATGCATCAGTATTCATCTTCAGGCTTTGTCTATTTCCTCCAAAAAATATTTGAAAAGTATTAAATTATCCTGGGCCGATGAAATTCCTGAAACCCTCCTTTGCTTTGGGTGCAACCGTTGGCAAACTTAACGCAACCAGATTTTCTTACTAACAAATTCAATCGTGCCTGACAACTGGGTGAAAATCCAAGACCTTTGTCAAAAGATCAAAAGATATGGCATGTAAGAATGGCTGTGGTAACCAAAGCTCAGATGAGGTCACCAATGATACCTTACACTTACCTTCTGGAAACCAGATCAGACAACTTTTTGTGACCACCCTGCTTTCTAGCCTTGTATTTGTCTATCAGCATCTAATTATACCTCTAGTGTGTGAGTCAAATTATCTTTTCTTCTTCCCAAACAAGACTTTGTTGGAATTTTCCAGTCTTATTTGCCACCAAGCACACATCAGAAGATAAATATCCTAGCAGGAGGTCAATGATAGCCAAGTAAAAAGGCCCTTCCAGGCCCAGCAGCACAGCCAGCAAAAGAACTTCCCCAACTTGAGTTACCATGGTAAACCACCTAATGAACTGTGCTTCCAATCTGACTTCATCACTAGAGGGTGATTAGATTGTAAATAACGATGAGCTATGTAAGTGATAACATTTCCCTATTAAAAGAAATGTGATGAACAACACTGCCCCAGTTGGATAGTCACTAGAATAGGTGTGGCTACTATTTGTCACCCACCGAAACCCTGAAGCCCTTTTCAAAACCTACTGTTTTCCATTGGATCATTCTGTAAACTTCCATTATAGTGCATAAAAAATTTGCAATCATTAAGGCAATTTAAAATTTAAATGGATTTGGGGTAAGAAGAGCTAAGTCTGTCATTTTTCTCACTGTAGGGTATGTATGGAGTATCGGTTAGCATCTGTTCTCAGTAATTCCTTCAACTCAATTACAACACATTTGGAAACAGCGGCGAAATGCAAGGCATTATTTTGATTCATGATTTCTCTTTTCTTCTTGCTTTTTTTCTTCCTTTAGCTAGTCAGAGTATACATTGCTAACCAAAAGTGAAAAATTTGTGTTTTCTAGTCTCAGCTACAAAATGCCTCCATAAAAAAAATTTTAAAAATTAAAATAAAATAAAATAAACCACCACAAGTTGCGTTGCTCTGACGTTACCTTCTGACCTCCCTGTCTTTGCTTCATGGACTACATGCAGCCTTCTCCCACATCAGGAATGGGAGGCTGTAATTGTACTTTGGCACAAAGAAGTGACCAGAGAAAGAAGCACTGCATATGGAAAAAAATGTGGATTTTTTCATGTCTTTATGCATAGGCTCATTCAAGAAGTATTTCCAGAGTTACCGTCACTGTCATCATTACAAGGACTGGACCTGGGTGTGTTGATGAAACTGCAAACACATAGCAAAGGTTACAAGACTCTTATTTTACCACCTAACTCTGTTCAAAATCTCGCAACAGGTAGTAAATCTCATTACATAACTCTACCTAAGCACTGCAGTTGATGCCACAAATCGCTCCCACTTCTATTATCTCATTCTCCCCAATACCGCAGTAGTAGCTCACTGCCAGAGTCATATCACATTTGTGAGAATTACAAAATGGTACCCCCAAAGGAACAAAATTATAAAAGCCACCCCTCTCCAGTATTTTAGCCCCACCTGTCACTTCTACCAGGCTCCTCTGAGCATGTGCTAGCTGCCCATCACATTAGGAGGAATGCTAGTCCCTCCAGTTGTCAACCACTAGCCCAGCTCTGGCCCCACCTCCCCAAAAGAAACCTTTTCCTGTGTCACCCATGTTTCTCAAGACTGGCACTATCCTGACCACTCTATCCACCCCCAGATTTCCTGAGCCAACCTCTGACTGCTTGTGGCTGCCACACCTCCTTCCTCCTTTGTCCAAAAATATACCTGGAACCTCAAGTATTTTCTAAAATGCACACTAACTGATTCTTAGATGCATTCTCAGTGTTTTTCCTCTGCCTCTCCTTTCATGAGAGATCCTCTGTATCCCCAAATCCTTATGACTTAATAGTGCACAAGTCCTTGATTCTTTATGCCACTGCAGTATATCTGCCTTACTTTGATTGAATATTCCTCCTAACTTTATTGATGGGAAGTGAAACACCCCATCTCTAAACCTAATAGAAGTATAACACAAAACACACTCTCACAGCACTTATCCTATTTACAGCAGAATGTTCATTACACTAAGTGCATGAGCTTGCAAAAATTGGGGAAGATGGTGGCAGAGTGCAACCTCAGATCCCCTCTCTGACTTAATTCTTTGAAGCAATCACACTAATCAATTAGGGCTGTTTAGAGAATGCACCTGAGGTCATGGGGTCTCCAAGCACAACTGAAAGAAAGGGACAAGATTTTAATTCTCTTCTCCTTGGAGCTAAGGGAGAGCTAAGGTGCCTGTGGCTAAATACGAGGCTGCACAGTGACTTGCGGCCTGAGTGTACTTGACTTGCTGAGGACCTTAAGTATCAGAGCCTATGATTGTTCCCTGGGAAGTTCATCTACACATCTGTAGCACAAGTGGCTCCAAAAGGTCCTGCCCATTTCTATGAGTCCCAGGAGAGCCGAGAAAGTTGTGCCAAGTCCATGGCCAGGTGAACTGTTTTTCACATCTCTTTCAGGGACATATGGCAGCATTCAGGTTCATTATTTTGGGTTCACTGACTTGCTGCTGACCAGTGAATCTTGAAGAAATAACTAAAGTGATCAGGTTAAAGATATATGACCTTATTACTACTTAAGAGGACTCAGTACACTGGAAAATGAACAGCAAATGCCAGGGAGAAAGGTCAGGCCAGGGAACACCTGAATAAGGAGGCTCCCATTGAAGAGCAAGCCAGGAAGGACCTTGAAAATAACTTTAAACAAAGAACTAATGAGAACCTCTGAAGAGAACATTTAAGTAAGACACCCAAACATGTTTTGGCTTAAAAGGAAAAGGCAAATCCTGATGCTATGAACTGAGCTGTATACACTCACGCATAAAAATAGTATACTAATGTCATAACCTCCAGAGTGATAATATGTGAAAATGGGGACTTTGGAGATAAAGTCTACACAAAGGGAATAGTGTGTGGATGAGAAGAGGCACGAGAGAGCTTGCTCACTCTCTTGTTTTCCAGACAAGAGAGTCATCACCAACTTTCAACTATATGGAAACCTTGACCGTGGACTTCCAGCTTCCAGATAGTAAGAAAATAAATTTCTGTTCATTAACACTTGGTCCATGGTATTTTTATGGCAGTCCAAGATGACTAAAACACTTTATGTTTTTATTCAAAAATTCAACTGAATTCAAAAAGATAACCAAGGCTGAGAACCAAATCAATGATCAAAACAACCAAGAGTTCATTACTCACAGCAAAAAAGCAAGGAGATGAAAATCCTATGGAAAAAGATGGAATGGAGGAGCCATCAGGCTGTGCTACCCCTCAGCTCTCGGAGCAAAAGGATGACATTTTCATATCTGCTAGGACTAATGATATATTCCATCAATGCTCCTAGCCAGCGATAATTGGGGACATTTAACTAAATGCCAATTGACTCACATCAGATAGCTCAAGAGAAAAGATGAAGGGAAAGGAAATGCCAGTGAGCAATGAATATTTCAGACTCCAGCTACACTGGAGGGACAATGGTAGTATGTCAGGAAATCTATAACGTTAAAGGTGGAGGAAAATACTTCAAACAGAAGCGATACACTTAATGCAAGTGCAAAGATGACTTTTGTCAAAAGTTATAAAAAAGGTTTTAATAAATTTCAGAATTCTACAAACCAAGTAGAGTAGAACCAATAATAAGAGAATTTCAATAATGTAACGAATGAAAGACAATTAATAACAATTGTTTCCTGCAAACAGAAAATGTACCTTTCATTTTGTACCCAGGTTACACAAATTGATTGCGTGCTTTGTCATAAACAAAACCTACTTATGTAGAAATTTTACTGGTTATGTTCTTGTTTCACACTCTAATAAAGAGAAACAAACTATGAAAAGATGATTCTAAAACTTACATTATTAGCAGTATAAAAAAAAAAAAAACTTTCTTTTCTTTTTTTTTTTTTTTTGCGGCACCGGGGAACAAACTCATAATGTTGCACCTGCCAGGGCAGGTGCTTAAGCCACTGAGCCAAACTCCCGGCCCTAGTTTTTTGAGGCAGGGTTGCACTATGTAGCTCAGGCCAACCTTGCACTCGCATTGTAACCCAAGCCGGCTTCAAACTCACAATGCTTCTCCTACCTCGGCCCCTTCACCAAAACATATGGGAAGAGGACTAAGAGATGGAGGGAAAGGAGTTAGCGAGGGGACATAAAATAATTAAGATGTTATGTACATATACAGTACCAATTCCCCACAATGAATGTAATTGTTATGAACAGCAAACATATATTAATAAAAATTAAAATTTGAAAATAAATAAAAAGTATAGTAAAACTTTTTTGCAATTTTCCTGGAAATGCACCCAAAAACCAAGGTAGGTTAATGGGTGAACCGAGAGATGGGAAGTTGAACATATATGTGATTCAATAAATACAGCAAAATATTCTTTGTAAAATTTGGTGATTATTATGGTTCGTATCTGGATGTCCCCTCAAAGCCTCATGCAGTCATGGGGGCAGACTTCTAGCGTCTGTGAGTGATTCATGGTCCAGTGATGGAATGATGGGTGTGAGTGCTACACCCATGTGGGTGTGGCCAACATACAATACAAGGGACAGAAAGAGTCTTCTCTCCATGCTCTTCCCCTTTTTGCTCTTGTTGCTTTTGGTATCTGCTACCACCATGAACTGTTGCTCCTGTGCCACACCACCCTACCTTGGATCCAGTTGATTATGGATTGAAACCTCCACAAGCTGTGAGCTAAATAAAGTTTTCCTCCATTAATTTTGAGCAATGAGAGAAAAGTGACCAACACAGTGGTATTCACTATATAAATCTTTTAACTTTTCAGTACATTTGAAAATTTTAGGGTAAAATATTGGAAGATATACATCACAAACTAAAATAAACACTCATTTAGTAATAACTGAAGGAAAAATACTATATGTGTATATTTGTTGTTCAAGCATTACAAGAGTGGTGAGAGGCTATGAATCTATTTGCTAGAGTTCATTTTAAGATGATGAAAACTGAGAGAGGAAAGGTTAAAAATGAGCTTTTAAGTCAGTCATACCCAAATCTGGGGCCCAGGTATGCCATCTACTCCTTGAATGATCTTACACATCTTAGCATCTGTAAGCCTCTGTTATTCATCTTCAACACAGAGCCTTGGTAATTTAGTAACACAGTGCATGTACAGTATGCTGACTCTACCTGGTAAAGAAGCTGACTCTCACTACTAGACTGTTGCCTTTTTCTCCAATGCACTCTTTGTCCCAATAAGCAGTGAATGTCTGCATGTCACCCAGGTACAGTTGTTGTCTTGGTTTCTTTTCTCTCGTGTTGAAACAAAATACCTTAGGCCCACAATGAAGGAAGGAAAGGTTTATTTATCCTACAGTTTTTGCAGGTTTCAGTCCATACTTAGCTGGCTCCAAGGCAGGATGGCATGGCTGAGAGACAGTCGTTCATGGTGGCCACAAGAAACAAGGGCAAAAAGGGAAAAAGAGGAAAGCATGCCTCTTTCCCGCCCTTACATTGTATGCCAGTTACCCACCCCTAGGCAGGTGCAGTACTCACATCATCAATCCCAGCACTAGACAACAAACCAATCACAAACACTAGACTCAGCCACCTCCATGACTGCATGAGGCTTGAGGGTGCCACTCAGACACAAACCATAACAGTTGTAAATGTCATCTGTAAATGTCAACTGTACCTTGGAATTAATAATCTGCACCTTTCAAGCAGTTTAGAGGCTTTAACACTTCCTTGATGGTGTCAATAGTTTGTACAATTCCAGATGATGTCATGAGGACCTGAAGATAAAATTTGGTGTGTTTGCCACCAGCTCTAAATGGGACTTAAAAGGGAGATAGTTGCCATCAAACAGAGTGCTATGGGTTGGATAATGGTCCCCCAAAGGTCCGTATGTAAAGGGATGGTCCCCAGACTGACAACATTGGAAGGCAGCTCTGCTGGCTGCTATATCACCAGTGCCAGCATATGAATGGAGATGTTGGAAGGTGCTATGAACCTTTAGAAGGTGGAGCCTTGTGACAAGTCCTTAGGTCATTGGAGGCTACCCCACCCACTCATTCTCTCCACTTCTTGGCTCATGATGTGAGCTGTTGCTCCTGCATGTTTCTGTCATGATTTGCTACACTTACCTGAGGCCCAAAGCAATGGGCCCACCAGATCCTGGCCTTAAAATTCAAAAACCGTGAGCTAAATAAGCCTCTTTCTTTTGTAACTGAATTGCCTCAGGTATTTTAGTATAATGGGAAACTGATTAATACACAAAATATGTCTGTTTCCAGGTCTTCAAAATCCAAGTATCATCCTCATATTTGCAAAGAGATAAAATCTAGTCAATTGCCCCTGCCCACCTGAGGTGATTGACTTATAAGAACCACCTAGCATATTAGTAAAGCTCTAGGTAAGTCTGTAAATGATTGACATATAGGCTGCAAACTGAGGAGGGGACACTCAGCCCAAATGTGGATAGCATCAACCAATACCCTTGTAGCACAGGCAGAATAAAAATGGAAAGAAGTAGGACGCTTTCTCTTCATCAGAGGAGCTTTGGTCATGGGTCTCCAGTCTTTTCAGGTTTCTAGTGCAGACTCTTCAGCCTTTCCACACAGCTCTTCAGCCTTCTTACATGAAATTGCACCAGTCTCTGCAGTGAACTCTAGGCCTTTGAGCTTCAACTAGAACCTCCAGTTCTCCAGTCTGCTGACAACCAGTTTGCATTTTTGTACCTCTGATTTCACAGGTAGTCATTGTAACCCTCCTTGTAAATGATTTTTATAATCATGTTTATATTTTTAATATTAAATCCATTCCTCTTGTGAGCCCTAATGAATATACCACCATTTTGAGAGATATAAAACTATGGCTACCATACACAGTAATTCACTGATGTTGGGACAGATCCATACAGGAGTCAGGAGCCTAGGAGAAGGTATTTTGAGATCAGAGTTGCCACTGAGCTTGACCATCTTCCAGCAAGAACTGTCATGCAGTACAAAAGTCACCTGCAGGACTGATCTCTGTGAAGTCCCATCACATGCATCTCTGTCCAGGTTGACATGAAATTATTAAAGCTCCATCTACATATGGTAGGACACTCAGTTGACATCATTCCAGCCTGATGTTAAAAGGCTTGAGAAGATCAGACATCCTTCACACACACACACACACACACACCGTGAGTCATTCAGTTCCTCTTCCTCTTGCAGAAAAAAATTCATCAGCTCTGATATGTGCTACTCCACATGTAGCCAACCTGATTGCTCTGCACTAACTTTTGCTTTTCCAGGTGATTACAAGTGGAGTGTGGGGTGATGCATTCCAGTCACTTCCAACAACAGCAGGTAAACTGCTCTATAATGATTAAACTTATCTTTTGTCCTTTGGAGAGAAAGCAGAATAATTATCCTACATGTAGGAAATTTTCCTGTTCCATAGAGTCTCATGATTAGTGCCTTTTGCAATAAAATCCACTCACTCTTTTAGACGAAGTCTTCCATTCTCGGAAGAACAGACCCCTGATCATGCTGCTCAAAGGTGCTGGATATTAGACCACACACAATAATAAATTGGGAAAGCATGTGGAAAACAAATGCACTGTGTAAATACAAACACCCATGATGTTTATTTGTGTTCAATCTCATCTAACACATTGATTGAGGGCTTACAATGTTGCTGGAATGTTACCACAAAGAAAAGCATCCTTCTGCCACAGCATTCCCTGAACTGCAGACACTTAAGCTAGCCACAAACCCTGGTTCTAACAGTGGTGGTGAAATTGTGAAATGCACCAAAAAGGCAGGGGGTCTGAAAATCAGCAAGATGGTACAGGGACAGCCATCTAATCCTTGGGACTGCCAGACGAATGGACAGAAAAATCTACAGTAGCTCATTCCATCTCTGAGGAGGGAGGCATATGGGGAAATAATTCCAATTTTTGTGTGTGTATAACTACAGATTTAAAGCAACTCCATTTCCAACAAAGTAATATGACCGTAAGTCCACTGAGATAAAACACTTTTCCTACTAAAGATGATGCTCGCGTTGTCTATAATCTGATCCCAGACGCCAGCAAGAAGACTGCACAAATCTCCTTCTGACAATTGGCCCAGAAAATGAGCAAATGTGAAGCACAATTTATGTGTAGATAAAACACACACAGCTTTCATGCATGCATACGCCCAGCACTTTATATACAAGAAGCTAGACATGTAAATAAACTGAAAAGAATAGAGGATGGGCTAAAACCATGTTTGAGAGCAAATTCCTCTGGAGAGAGTTTTCTTCTCAAAATATTGACTGTGTTTCCAAATATCAAATGAATGAGTCAAATAGTCTTATGTTTTAGCTGAGGATGATACAGCAAAACTCCACAGGCTGGGCAGCTTAAACAATAGAGAATAACTTTTCACAGTTCCAGAGACTGTGAAATGCAAGATCAGTGTGTCATTTGGTTCTATTTTACGTGAGGGCTGTCTTCCTGCCATCACCCTGTCCACATGCGCAACACAGAGAGAAGCCACAAAGCTTCTTCGTGTCTCTGATAAAGATGAATCCTGCCAAAATCAGGCTCCACTCTTCAGACTTAATTATTTTCACCTTAATTACTTCGTTATTCCAAATACTGCCACATGGAGGATTAGGGCTTCAACACATAAATTCTGGTGAGCACATTGCCATCCATAGCAACATGTAATTTAGGGCTCTCAATTATTCCCCCTGGAAAGAAATATCCTGCTGATTGGGCAAAGATGTCTTCTACAAATGAAATAATGCTGGAAATTTCTCATTCCTAGTCTATGGTTGGACTATGTTGATGACACCTAGTTTGCAGTGTGAGAATTCACTAAGGCTTCCAGTAGACTGAAAATGTCATGGTTATCTTCTTTACATAGCAATCAGTTCCAAATTTCCCATTACTATGTCATCCACTGCTGCAGGGAGTCCTGCAGGGCTGGAAAACAGCCAGCAGCTGTCACAACACACCAATAGCTTTCAGTTTTCAGGCGAATGCATGTTCCACACACCCCTAGCTTTGGAGACTTGCCATTCACCCCAGCACCAGCTGGAACATGGACATTCTCTATGTAGGAGTCTCTGCTAGCACCATTCTGTTGACAGGGTTTTGATTGACAGGATTCTGCAGTTTCTCATATTTTACTTCAAGCTATGTCATCCTGCTAAATGAAGAATCCAGACAGCCTTTGGGGTTCCTCCATGGCAGAGGAACACATGTATTCTCACCTTAGGAGGCTGTGCCTAGCTTTCTCAACAGCTGCTGCCCAATTGTGGGACCAATCTGAATTTTCTGGCAACTCACAGTAGTGGTGAGCAGCAGATTTTGCTACTCTTGCCCCAATCCACTAAAAGATTTTGAGATCTCTGCAGTTTGGGACCACAGCAAAAGCAGCTAAGAGATGAACACCTAGCCAAGAGGCAAAGGGCAGAGTATTGGCAGAGATCCCTGCCAGGGAAAATGAGAGACGATGTTTCCCTGACCTTAGCTCTGCTTCTGCCAGTTGTCTTGGAGAAGTTCCAAGCTTTCAGCCTTCAGAGAAAGCTCTGAGGGGGCCTCAACATGCTCTGTGTGCTTCAGAAGTTCTTCAGTCTTTCTCTGCACAAAGCCCCCAGGACTCCTGGGGGAGGGCTGGGGCACGGAGGTAGGGCTGCAGGGAGATGTGGGGTGATGGATGGGCAGCTAGGGAGGGAGGGAGCGGGGAAAGGAGACACTGGAATCAGGCTGAGGAAACAGAGTGCTCACCAGAGAAACCTTTGAGCTAGCTGCAGATGAATTTCTTTCAATGTGGGGTCAAAGAATATGCAGGATGGTGGGGCATCAAAAGGGAATAAGAAAATAGGATTGATGTCGCTTGTTTCTGCCCAAGCTCTATCTGAGTAGCATCCAGGGGGCCCACAAAGGACATTGTTTCTCTGCATCAAACATCAGGAGGGATGTTTCTTATAACTGAAAACATCGCAGAAGGAAGGAAGTTCCCGTTTTATTTTTATTTTTTAAATCTCTGTTCAAAACCAAAACCTGAGGCAAGGAATACATTCCTGTGAAATCAGCATACTGTAACTGATAGCTCTTTGGCAGCTCTGTGTGGGTATATATGTATCTGTGGATATGCTTGTGTGTCTATGCCGGCGGTGGTTAATTGCATGCAGAAGATGTCTGACTGCAAGGGACAGAAAGTAAGTAGAGAACAGGATGTTTCTTGTGTTTAAAAAAGATAATTTTCAAATATTCTTTGCAGGAGTGGGAGGGAATCTTTGATTTGTATTTCAGTGATTTTCTTGCTTTCATAATTGTGAAATGCCAGCAGCTTGTTACCTAGAGCTGAGAAATTTGACTATGCCTCACCAGCATGACGTATGATGGCTGCTGCTGACCTGGACTCCCACCTCATCAAACCCAGTCACCACAGCCCTGTGTTCAGGGCACCAAGCATAGAAAAGCCTAACCAACAATACAATTTCTTCTTGAACTGCATCATACCTCCCAAAAGACTTTATCTCCAATTATATCACATCAGGAGGTCAGGGCAGTTTGGTCCAGAGGTGGAATGCAGGAATATGCCTTTTCATATTAAAAACTCTCTGCTATGTTTTAGATCTGAAATGCTCCCCAAAGGCCCACGTGTTAAATAAAGGCTTGATCCCAGGCCATAGAGTTATTTAAAAGGTGCTGGAACCTTTAAAACGTGGTGCTTAGTGGGTGAAAGTGAAGTCACTGGGGGTGTGACCTTGAAGGAGATCCTGGGATCCTGGACCTTGCTGGCTTGTTCTCTCTCTCTCTCTCTCTCTCTCTTTCCTTCTCTCTCTCTTTCTCTCTCTCTCTCTCTCTCTCTCTCTCTCTCTCTCTCTCTCTCTCTCTCTCTCTCTCTCTCTCTCTCTCTCTCTCTCTCTCTCTCTCTCTCTCTGCTCCTGGGCTGCCCTGAGGCAAGCAGTCTTGCTCCACCCTGTGCTTTCTGCACCAGAATGCTCTGCCTTGCCACTGAAGGAGCCAGCTGACTGTGGACTGAAACCATGAGCCAAAACAAACCTTTCTACCTTTCAGGCTGTGTTGTCTCAGTCAGGTATAAAGGAGAGATGGCTCATTTCTCAACTATTCTGATGTTCATCCAGGGCCTGCCCCTCATGGCCCTGGGGTAGAACATTCTGGAAGCCACGCCTTCCTCCCCAGAGTGAAGACCACTGTCCCTTCAGCCGTTCCGCCTAGTACTTTGCTGACTCAGCATGTGCTATCCATGCCACCCAGGGCAGTTCAGGCCCTGCTGCCATGCTGCTGCTCACCATCCCTGGAACCTGGACAAGTCACTTCCTCTCTCCTGGCCTCAGTTTCCCCATCTGAACTGTGAGGAGATTACGCAGAAGAGGCTAGGTAAGGTTCTAGTCACTATAAGTGCTCAACCTGGATGATAATTTCTAGGGGTTTCTATCAGGTCCAGTTCAGGGCTTTAGCAGGATATTTCTTTAAAGCATTAGAGTTCCCAGGGCCAGTGAAAAATATACTTCCTTCCATGCAAAACTCTCAACAAAAAGACTCCCTGCCATGTATCCCTCTGAAGCCCTGGTGTCAGGGAAACCAAAGCAAGGTCTTTCCTTTGGTTTTGGAGTCCCATGTCACCATCTTATCGGGGATCAAACCCCTTCCCCACACTCAAGTGAGGACCACCATTTCTCTCTGACTGCCCAGGGGTGCTTTTCTACCACATTCTGGAGGCTACTATGAGGGAGATGATAGTTTGGGAAGGCCATGAAACCCCTGTAACAGGCATGGGTTAGAATGTAAGACACAACACAAGGCTAGTGTCAGATGTCAAATACGGTTGAGGAGGAGCCAGGTACAGAGATTCACACCTTTTATTCCTGTATTCTGGGAGGCTGAGACAGAAAGACTTCAAGTTGAAATCCAGCCTTGGCAATGAAGAAGAAAGGAGAGTGGAGGAAGAGGAGAAGAAGTGGGGAGGGAGAGAGAGAGAAAAAAAAAGGTTGAGGAGGGAGAGGTTTTTGTCTCTACTTCTGCTGCCTACTTAGTGTTTTAAAGCTGCAGCACTACTGTGCCAAGGAAGCCTTGGGGGAATCACCCTGGTCCATTTTGTGACCTTTTCCTCTGTGAATTACCGTAGCATTCATGATCCTTGATCATCATCCATTCCATCTTCTAAACCCAGAGAGACAAAGGCCCTGTGGATTTAAATAGCACTGAATCCCTACTGTTTTAAAGATCACCCAGTCCACAGAGAGTGCACTGTAACTATTTGTGGAATCAGGGAATGAATGAGACCCTGCAAGACATTATTCCCTTATGGATTCTGTCTCCTATTGTGCTCTATTTCAGGAGACATGTCATGTCTTCAAAGATAGACCCAGTCCCTTCCTTTCTTTTTATCCCACAACCAACAAAGATCCTGGCCCACTGTAAGCAAGTAATGAATGCTGGAATGAATGAATGAATGAAGAGGAGCTGTGACTGGAGGGAAAACTGAAGGGATGGTTTAAGGTAGAAATAAGCAGAGGACTATAGGGAGAGAAGGCACAAATCCACACCGTGTGCCACCAGATAGGCACAAAGGAAGGGCTGAGGTGCCCCCGTCTTCCAGGTGATTTATCCGTGTTACAGCAAGCACCTCTTGCAGCCATCAACCTCAGACTTCTTCTGTGGGCTGCAGTTGCACGTGACTGTCACTCTAGTTACTGTGCCCTTGCTTTCATCTCAGCGCCTTTGCCTTCAGCCTGCAACCCTCTAATCCTACACCAGGGCACCTGGGAAGGACTGTGTCTGTATACCTCTGTGCACAGCTTGGCAGTTCTGGGTAAATCTTCTGTCCCTAGGGCAACCCAGCATAGATGCTGCTCTATTCCCACTCCTGAAGGACAGTGCTTCCATTGCCCTTGGGAGGGCAGGGCAAGTTGAACTCATTTCCCAAATGCAGTGACCTTTCTTTGGACTGTCTCTCTCTTTACCCCTCTCTCATTCTTACAGCTCCCTCACTTCTACCCTGTGGACTTTGAAAGGTGAGCATATTTAAGCCAAGAGAGCAAGGAGCAACACTGTAAGCAGAAAAAAAAGCAGAAAGGAGGCAAAGGGGAGGTGCCTAGAAAGACAAAGGACAAACAATCACTGTCCACTGCTGTCATACGTGCAATTCAAGGTGGAGCTTTCGTCCTAGTGGTCACAGGCCATGAAGCAAATCAGTGTGGCCATCAAACTACCCTGGTTATCAAATGCTGCAAATACATCAGGCGAGTCAGGGCAGAGAAACGGGACTAAATAGCCAGGACATGTGTGTGCACAGCAGCAACTCCCACAGTGCAGTCCACTCCGCGGGCTCTCTCCTGCTTAATGACAGCAAGCTGCGTTGCCAAAGCCACTCACTCCAATGCCATAGCTCACGGTTTTCCGATCAGCTATAAGTTGACTTGATCAGTCCTGAATAAATGGACTGTTGTGCCATTTTCATAATGCATGCACTCAGACATAAATATGTGAGCAGTTCTGTATTAACATTAATTAGCAGCAGTAGCCTGGAAATGCTCGGCATAACACTAGGAGTCACAAATGGAAGTGGTATCTTTCCCCTCCAACGCGAGCAGTTGAAAATCATGCATAATGTAAAAGTGTAGACTGCAGCTGGTAGCCGCAGGCTGGATCACAGGAGATGATTTTGACTTGTTTTTATGATCATGAAGAACTACCTTTCAATGAGGCCCCCAAAGCAAGCATTACCCCCAGCCCCAGGGGGTGCAAAATCGTACCACATCACAGTAAATAACACGCCTGCTCAGAGACCCCAAAGCTGGGCTCTCTATTTATGTTCAGTGGATAGTTACTGAATCTAGAAGGAATGCAGGCAGCAGCGGCAACATAAAGCAGGTGCCACCTGACCAGATGAGAGGCTCACTGAGACGCGAGAGATGAGTTCAAGCTGAAAACACAGCCGCATTGATGGGGCAGTGGCTGGTCAGCCCAGGGAAGCCAGCCTGGGCACGTCAGCCCCTCATCTCCTCATAGCTCAGGCTCAGATTTGAAGGGCTGCCCACAAGCAAAGCCTGCTAATGGCCCATCTGGGAGCAGAGCCTTGCCGGTGGGTGAGAGCGAGGACACGTGGTGAAAATCCCGGCGGTCCCCAGGGTGCCTGTTCTCCATTGCCTGGCTTCCCACAAGGAGATTGGGACAGATTCAGCAGGCATACAACTCACCCAGCTAAAAGCTACCATTCAATTATTTTTTCAAATTTTATTTTAAAGATAGTAAAATCCAACAAAACAAAGCAGAACAAAGTCAATCAAGGCAGTAGAATTGGTACAGAAATTCAAAGCAGGACACTAGGAAAATAATAGCTATCATAGTATACCTTGTTATCTTCACAATAGTTGTTATTCTGTTTTGTTTTCAGTTCAATTATTTTTGGCATATATATATATATATTTATAGATATATATATATATAGATATATATATATATATCTTCCCAGACTTTTTCATCTTCCAAGACTCAAACTCTATACCTGTTAAACAATTCCCCATGCTCCCTTCAGTCGCTACTAGTATCTAAACTACTTCCCGTATCTATGAATTTGCCTACTCTAGATATTTCTTGAAAGTGGAACAATGTGATGTTTACCTTTTGCGTGGCTTAGTTCACTCAGCGTAACATCTTCAAGGTTCACCTATGTTGGAGCACATACTGTTTCAGTTTTTCAAGTACAGCATATTTTTCCATTCATTTTTCTATTGAAAAACACAAATTGTTTCCACCTTTTGGCTAGTGGGAACATTGTCCTCTATGTATCTATTTGAGTTCCTCTTTTCAGATGTTGGGTAGACACAGGAGTGGATTTACTGGATCATATAGTAATTCTATACTGAGGTTTTTTTGAGGAACTATCAAACTGTTTCCCATAATAGCAGCAAAATGTACCATTTTACATTTCTACCAGCAAAGTACAAGTATTCTCACTTCTCAACACCCCCACCTATAATTATTTTTCCTTATTTGTCTCTTTGATATTGGGAAACCATGATAGAAAGTGCAGAGTGGGATCTCATTGTGGTTTTGGTTTGCATTTCCCTGATAATGACTGATGCTGCCTGTCTTTCCATGTGCTTATTGGGCATTTGTAGTTCTTCTTCAAAGAAATATTGTATTCCTTTGCTCCGGTTGCCAGAATGAAGTACTCTGGCTTGAACAATGTGAATGTGTTGTCTCACATTTCTGGAGGCTACCAGTCCTAGGTCAGGAGGGCTGATTTCTCATAAGATGTTGGCATACAGACGGTGTCTTGTCCCTCTGTCTTCATGTGATCTATCTTCTGTGATGGCATCCAAATGTGTGTGTGTGTGTGTGTGTGTGAGAGAGAGAGAGAGAGAGAGAGAGAGAGAGAGAGAGAGAGAGAGAGATTTGTCTGATTATAGTTGCTTCTTTTTCCTATCACTGAAGACAGTAGACCATTATTTAGTATGTAGCATGACCTTATTTTGGACCATGTAGCGGTTGATTGATTGTGTCAGCTTGAGACACTTAGAAGGTTAGATAAATGGGTTTAGCAACTGTACACCCTAGGGTGTAGAAGACCCACCCTAGGATAGCTCATCACCTGGATAGTATAAAAGGAAAGGAGGAAGAATGAATGAATTCCATTCTTTGGAGGAGCTCCAGTCTTAGCCTTTGGTTTGGACATCATCTCCTGGCTTCCTGTGTAGACTCTTCAGCTTTTCAGCATAGACTCTTCAGCCTTCCAGCGTAGACCTTTCAGCCTTCTGTCGCAGACCCATCAGCCTGCTGGTGCAGACTTGCACAGGACACTGCAGTGAACTCCAGACTTGGATTGAATCCTTTGGTCTTAGGCATGCAGACACCCTCTGCACGCTTCTTCATCCGACTCTGTGGCTGACCATCATAAGCCTATCTTGTAATTTCTTATACATTTGTATCTCATGTTATATCTGTTTTCTCTAGCAAAACCCTGACTAATACAGATCCCTTTATTTTTTAAGCATAGGGAGTAAAGTTTAGCTAGAGATAATTATCTTTTAAGGAAGGACATACAGAACCATGTGGTAACTTGTCCAATGATCTGCACTTGTGCTTTCCACTTTTCCCTTGGAAAGGAAAATAATCACATATATCGAATGTCAGTAAAGTCCTTGGTTCATAAAAGGCAGTTTGACCCAGTGTGTTCCAGGACACCTTTGTTAATATCAGTATGTATTTTATTTTGTGTTTTATGCTTTGTTCTCAACATAGTAGCTGCTTCTTGGATCATAGCTACTGCAGTATGTAATAGGTATGTTATTAAGGTACATTACACTCTGAACACCTGAACAGTCAGGTTCACATACTCTGCAGACACTTTTATAGCCCAGATCACATATATACACTTTATCAAAATCATCTGGTTTGTATTTTCTGTTCTTCTTGTTGGGAGGGGGACACTATCTGTGTGGGCACAGAGACCAGTGGGGCTGGATCGGTGTCTCCAGCTGGCTCGAATACTTTCTCACAGTGCATGATTCTAAGATTGGCTCAACACATGAACTTCTAAGGACACAGATTCTAGATCAAGGCTAAACATGATTTGGGCTTAGCAGTAGGGCAATGCCTGCTGCTTTTATCCATCTTCTTACCCCTGATTCCCGCTTGATCTCACCCACCCAGTGGTGTGTTAGCAAATACTCAACAACAAACTCTGCAAATAATGCTTGTAAATATGTGCATACATAAGTTTCTCACCAGGTTTATGGAAATAAAATATGTGTGTCACACAGCTTACACATGATAATAAAATATACAATAATCTTCATTGTAAACCCATACAGCAAATTGATTCTCACAGAATGTTCTGCTTGGTTCTATCTATTTATGTCTGCAACAGACATAAATATAGATCTAAGGAAGATTTTGATGGATATTTTACTGAAGGTGAAACCGCGAAAGCTATATCAGAACATCTCTCAGTCATCCATGGTGCAAGCAATCGCTTTGCTGAGTTAGATGGTGGTAGTTCTCTAATGCTCAAACTTTTCCTTGAATTTTTGTGCTATTGGCAATATGATGGCTACAGACACAACAATCTTTTAAATTTAATCCAGATTGCTAACATTTTATTCATTTTGTTCTTAAGTCTAGACAGTCATCAGAACAATAAGCCCTGGTTTGTAACAGTTATCACTTTCCACAGCAAACCATGGCCTCTTCAGGCTTCCAATGCAATGTCACTGAGCAGAGATTTGAGAAGAAGTGTGGTAATGTCCCATCATAAACAGTCCCATCTGTGGCGCACAGCTACAATACACGAAAACAACTTCAAAAGGCTAGATGATAAAATAGAAAATTCCAAGTTCGACCATTTTTCTATAATTTAGTTGTAATTATTTTGTTAGTTATTTAATTTAATAAATCTGTGTCTTCAAGTTCCTGAAGACTTAGCACTATCATCTTTGCTAGCTGATAGGGACCAGCTCCAGCACACCAACCGATAAAAGTCTAGGTTACCCCATGGACATTTGGGGATGCTTTAAACTACAGGCAACTGTGGGTTCGAGGCCGGCTTGGGCTACAACGCGAGCGCAAGGCCGGCCTGAGCTACATAGTGCGACCCTGCCTCGAAAAACCAGGGCCAGGAGTTTGGCTCAGTGCCTTAAGCGCCTGCCCTGGCAGGCGCGAGGTTGTGAGTTCAATCCCCGGTGCCGCAAAAAAAAATAAATAAATAAAAAGCCACAGGCAACTGCTTGATGACTACAGGTAACTAGTACATAACTCTATGAAAGCAAGGTTTTTTGCTCATTTATATTTTTAATGTATTTAGAAGAGTGGATTAGGTACTCTATAAGCATCTGTTGATTGAATTTGTTGAAACAGAGGCATTTAGTTATCACAAAGTATTAGTATTAGTATTTAGTTATCACATATAGTACAAAGTTTAAATATGGATGGTTCCAGAGGAGATCTACCCAGGACTGTGGGTCAACCACTCTGTAAGATGCTTGGCATTTTCCCTTTAGCTGCAAAGTAGCTGACATAGCCCCAAACAAAAGAATGTCACAGGATGACATCTCAGGAATGAAGAAGGGGATGATAATCAGGATAATAAGTGATGTCTGCTTGCATGATTTCTTAAGTAGCTAGAATACAATAATTTATAAAAAAACCTGAGAAATCCATGAACAAGGGTGTCTTCTAGACCCTGGAATTGAAGATAGGCAATGAAAAATATCCTAATGACAGTCACAAAGTTTCCCTGGTTGCCTACCAGGACAATTCAATGCTAGGAATCAAATAGTACAAATACTTGTTTTAGTTCAAGTGTTCCTTTTTTGACTAAAGTAAAATCATTGTTCCAGGACTTTCTGTTTCTTAGTCTCCTTGTAGTATTTTTTTAAAATAAAATCTAATAGGAATCATCAAAAAGAAGTTGGTGCTCTCATTGTTTGATTATTTAATCATTTTTTCATTCCTGAATCTGGACAACTACTTCTAAGATAACAATATGCAATATATTAACTAGAGTTAATTTCCTACTACTATTTTGAAATTCTGTATTATTTCTATCTTTTGTTTCATTTTTAAAATTTAAAAAAGATTTTAAAAAATCTAATGGAGGAAAGGAGAAAATGTAAAGAAAAAGAAAAAATATATATATACATATATATATACACACATAATAGCTAAGATATTTATACTACTAATCTCTACTAGTTCATTAAAAATAACAGCTTATGCTTATATCATTTGATTAATTTTCCACGTGTATATCTTTTAGTCTGAGCAACTACTTTGAAGATAACAATACACAATATATTGACTATTATTAATCGATTATCTTGTTTTGAAATTCTATATCATTGTATTTACTTTTTTGTCTCTTCAAAATAAAATTTAAATAAATAAATAAATAAAATATATAGTTGCTTTTCCTAACTACCTAATTACTTTAGAAGGAAATCTGGGAAAGGCTAAATATTCATGCACTGCTTCATGGCACAAGATCTGTATCAGATTATTTCAACCATATTCTTAGGGTAATGAACATATATTACAAAAAGAACACAAATCCCTTGTAAAAATCCCTTGGATCATGGAACACGCGAAAAATAGAGTACCACAAAAAATTGTAACAGCTCTCAGAAGTGTATTTTCCTGAGTTTTGATCCACAGAAATAGTGCTATTTATAAAGATAACAACTGAAAACCCTTCACACACAGAAAGTGTGTACACTGGTGACCTTCAAATACCCTGACAAGCTCCTTCCACCCAATCCTCAGACAGACCCCAAAGAAATAAATCCAGCTTCCTTCAGGCTCCCCAGGATGTCAGCACAGATTCTGGTCACTGACGAATATGCTTTTCCATCTGTCACTGTTCAGCCACATCTGTGGCAGAAAGAATCCCTCAGATCAGGAAAAATCCCAAAAATAAATGTCAGAAGAGAAAAAAAACTAATGCCTGGGTTTGACTCTTTAGAGTCAGAAAGAATCACGAGACAGAACCACAGTGAACCCAAGAGATGATCTTCTTTGCTTGTGTCCAAAACTCCAAGGTTACATCTTTCTAGGAATTAATTGTATACTGAGTCAATTAAGTGTTTTGGGTTTTTTTCGCATGGTGTATGAGTTACTTTCTTATTACTGAGACAAAATGCTTCACACCTGCAAAACAAAGGAGGACAAATTTATCTTGGCTCGTAGCTTCAGAGGTCCCAGTTCATGCTCAGTGCATTGGCTCCAAGGCAGAAACGGCATGATGGAAAGGCATAGATAAGGAAATCTGCTTACTTTATGGCAGCCGGAAGTACAGAAGGAAAGGAGAAGTTAGGGACAGGAATTCAGCCCTCTGGGTCGCACCCACCAGTAACCCATCTCCACCTAGCCCCACCTCCTAACAGCACTTTTAGCTGCTGAACTCATCAAGGATGAATCCACTGAGAAGAATAGCATCCCTATATCCAATAGCCTTCCACATACATGTGACTTTTGGGGAACATTTTATTTTTTTTTCACTTTTTTATTTAAAAGAAAAATGAAAAGAAAAATGAAAAGCAAAAGAGACAAACGCCAACAACCACAAATTCAATACAATAACATTGTAGATTTACAAAACAAAATGAAAGGAATTTGACAATAATTGTAATATTGCATATCATTACCTTCAAAAGGGTTGTTTAGATTAACAGATACAGACATGTAAAATTGATCTAATCATATGAGTATTAACTGTTCTTTTCCAGTAACTAATACATTTATTAGTATAGTCATTTTAGCTATCTTATATATACATATATACAAATTTATGTCTTTTTCCTTTTCCCTTCCTTCTTTCCTCCTTTCCTCTATCCCAATCACTTCTCCTCTTTGAGCAGTTTCTTACCCTTACACAGTATTTATTGTAGATTTTGGATCATATGTACTTTTTCAGTTTCTTACACTAGGGAGAAAATACGATATTTGCACATGAGTTTGATTTATTTCACCTATGAATATGGTCTCAAGTTGTGTCCATTTACTTATAAAATTCTCGATGCAATCTTTCTGGATAGCTGAGTAGTACTCCATTGTATAAAAATACCACATCTTTTTATCCATTCCTTGGTTGATGGGCATTTGTTTTGTTTCCAAGATTTGGCTATTACAAATTGGGTTGCTATAAACATGGGTGCACAAATATCACTGTGGTATGATATTTTCAATAATTCTGGGGAAATGCCCAGAAGCAGGATAGCTGGGTCAAATGCAATCCCTAATTCAAGCTTCTTGAGGAATCTCCACACTGACTGCCACAGTGCTTACACCAGTCTACCCTCCCACCAACAGTGGAGAAGACTTCCTTTTTCCCAATAGCCCCTCCAGCATTTGTTATTTTTGGATTTCTTGATCTTGGCCATTCTCTCTGGGGTGAGATGGAATCTCAGTATTGTTTTAATTTGCATATCCTGAAAGACCATTGATGTTGAACATTTTTTCATATATTTATTTGCTGTTTGTATTCCTTCATCTGAGAAGTATGTATTCATCTCAGATACCTATGTATTTATTAGGGCATTGAATTTTGGGGACCTGATTTTTTTTAATTCTTTATATGTTTTAGATAGAAGTCCTTTGTCTGAAGGACAGTTAGCTAAGATATGTTCCCAATTTGTGGGTTTTCTTTTCACTCTGTTGGAGATTTCCTTTGACATGCAAAAACTTTTTAATAAGATGAGATTCCAGTTGTTGATTCTGGGAAGTATTTCTCATGCAGTTTGACTTTTGCTCGTGAACTCTCTGCTACTTCTATGTCGTCAAGATTTTTACCTACTTTGTCTTCCAGCACATTTAGTGTCTCTGCTTTAATATTCAGATCTTTGATCCATTTTGACTTTAGTTTAGTGCATGGTGATAGACATGAATCTAGTTTTAGTTTACGGCATATAGAAAGCCAGTTTTTCCAGCACCAATTGTTAAAGAGGCTATCTTTCTTCCAATGTACATGTTTGGCCCCTTTATCAAAAATGAGGTGTCTAAGTGTGTTTGTAGTTGTGGTTGTATTTTCTAATGTATTCCATTGATCTTCAGGTCTGTTTTGATTCTGGTACCATGCTGATTTTATCACATTAGCTTTGTAGTAGTTTCAAGTTGGGGATTGTGATGCCTCCTGCCTTACCTTTGGTGCCCAGAATTGCCTTTGCTATTCTAGGTCTTTTCTGGTTCCAGATGAATTTCAGGAATGCTTTCTCTAGTTCTGTGAGGTAGGCAAGTGGTAATTTGATTGGGATTGCATTAAATCTGTATAATAATTTTGGGAGAATGGCCATTTTCACGATGTTTATTCTTCCTACCCATGAACAGGGAATACCTTTCCATTTTCTGAAATCTTCTTCAATTTCCTTCTTTGGAGTAATGTAATTTTCACTGTATACACCTTTTACTTCCTTTGTTGGATTGATTACTAAGTATTTCATTTCTTTGGATGTTATAGTGAAGGGTGTCATTTCCCTTATTTCTCTATCAGTGACTTTGGTTTTTGTGTACAGGGATGCTATTGATTTTTGAGCGCTGACCTTGTATCCAGCCACACTACTGAACTTGGTTATTACATCTAGAAGTCTTTCAATGGATTTTTTGGGGGTCTTCTATGTAGAGTATCATATCTTCTGCAAATAATGATAATTTCACTTCTTCCTTTCCTATCCTTATTCCCTTTATTTCTTTCTCTTGTCTCATTGCTCTGGCTAGTATTTCCAGAACTATATTAAATAGGAGTGGTGATAATGAACATCCTTGTCTTGTTCCTCATTTTAGATTGAAAGTTTTCAGTTTTCCTCCATTTAGTGAGATGTTGGCTATTGGTTTATGATATATGGCTTTTATCAGGTTGAGGTAGAGACCATCTATTCCGATTTTCTGTAGGGCTTTTATGATGAACGGGTGTTGGATTTTGTCAAAAGCTTTTTCCACATCTACTGAGATGATCATGTGGTTCTTGTCCTTGGCCCTGTTCATATGGTGTATTACATTTATTGATTTGCATATGTTGAACCATCCCTGCATTCCTGGGATGAATCCCACTGGATCGTGGTGTATAATCTTCCTGATAACTTGTTGCATTCTATTTGCCAGTATTTTATTGAGGATTTTTGCGTCTATGTTCATTGGGGAGATTGGCCTGTAATTTTCTTTTTTGGTTGGGTCTTTCTCTGGTTTTGGTATTAGGGTAATACTTGTTTCCAGGAATGAGTTTGGGAGACTTGCTTCCCTTTCAATTTCATTGAAGAGTTTGAGGAGTGTTGGCATTAAGTCTTCCCTAAATTTCTTGTAGAATTCAGCAGTGAATTCATCAGGGCCCGGGCTTTTCTTTCTTGGTAGGGTCCTAATTACATTTTCAATTTCATTAGCAGAAGTTGGGTTATTCAGCCTCTTTACATCTTCTTGACTCAGCTTTGGTAATTCATAGGTTTCTAGGAATCTGTCCATGTCTTCTGTGTTATCGAATCTATGTGAGTAAAGGTTTTTGAAGTAGGTGTTGATGATCTTCTGTATTTCCTCCGGGTCTGTAGTGATTTCACCCTTTTCATTTCTTATTGCATGAATCTGAGTTTTTTCTTCCCTCTTCTTGATAAGGTTGGCTAGGGGTTTATCAATTTTATTTACTCTTTCAAAGAACCAACTCTTCAATTCATTAATTCTTTGTATTGTTTTCTTAGTTTCAATTGCATTAATTTCTGCTCTGATCTTGATAATTTCCTCCCTTCTTTGGGATTTGGACTTGACTTGCTCTTCTTTTTCTAGAAGTTTGAGGTGCAGCATAGGTTGTTTATGTATGTTCTTTCCATTTTTATGATGTGGGAGTTTAGTGCTATAAATTTCCCTCTGAGGACTGCTTTGATTGTATCCCACAGGTTCCAGCAATTTGTATTTGCATTTTTGTTTGATTGTAGATATGATTTAATTTTTTCTTTAATTTCTTCTGTGGCCCATTGATTGTTTAGGAGAGTGTTATTTAATTTCCATGTGTTTATGCAGTTATTGTAGGTTTTTTTGTCATTGATTTCCAATTTTATTGTGCTATGGTCAGATAATATGCATGGAATTATTTCAATTCCTTTGCATTTACTTAAGTATGTTCTGTGGACTAGTATATGATCTATTTTAGAGAATCACCCATGTGCAGCTGAGAAGAATGTGTATTCTGATGTTGTTGGGTGGAGCACTCAGTACACATCTACTAGGTCCATTTGTTCACAAGTTTGATTCAGTTCTATTATTTCTTTGCTGATTTTTCTTAGTTGATCTGTCTCTTTGTGACAATGGGGTGTTAGGTTCCCCGTTATAACTGTATTATTGTTTATTTGGGTTTTCATGTCCATTAAGATTTGTGTTACATAGTTGGGTGCTCCCATATTTGTTGCATATATATTTATGATCGTAATCTCTTCCTCTTGAAGTTTTCCCCTAACAAGTATGTAGTGACCTTCTTTATCTCTTTTGATCATTCTCAGTTTGAAGTTCACATTGTCTGCAAACAAAATAGCTAACCCTGATTTTTTTCTGGGTTCCTGTTGCATGGAGTATTGTTTTCCATCCTTTGATTTTTAGTCTGTGAGCTTCCTTTTGAGTTAAATGTGTTTCTTGTACACAGCATATTGTTGGATTTTGTTTCTTAGCCCACTCTGCCAGTCTGTTTCTTTTTATTGGTGAGTTGAGACCATTTACATTGATTGATATAACTGATATGTACTGACTGACTCATCCCAGTCATGTTATCTTTCTGTTGCTGGGTTTCTACTTTTTCTGTTTAATTGTTTGCCCTGCTTGGTGATTTCCTTTTGCTGTTGTTCTTGGGATTGTAGTCATCTTTGTCTCTTTCTGGAGTGTCTTTCAGTACTCTTTCTAGTGTTGGTTTGGTGGCCATGAATTTCTTCAGTTGTTCTTTGTTGTGGAAGTATCTAATTTCTCCATCAATTTTTAGAGATAGTTTTTCAGTATACATCTCTCTGGATTGAAAGTTGTTTTCTTTCAGGATTTGAAATACTTCACTCCAACTGGGCGTGGTGGCACACGCCTTTAATCCCAGCACTAGGGAGCCTGAGGTAGGAGGAGCATTGTGAGTTTGAGGCTGCCTTGGGCTCCAACACAAGTGCAAGGCCAGCCTGAGCTACATAGTGTGACCCTACCTCAAAAAACTAGGGCTGGGAGTTTGACTCAGTGGCTTTAGCACCTGTCTGCCAGGCACAAGGTTGTGAGTTTGATCCCCAGTGCCACACACAAAAAAAAAAACTAATACTTCACCCCAAGCTCTTCTTGACTTGAAGGTTTGTGTTGAGAAGTCTGCTGTGATTCTGATAGGCTTTCCTTCATAGGTGATCTGTTTCTTTTCTCTGACAGATTTTAGTATTCTGTTCTTGTGCTGAGTTTCTGATATCTTAATTATTATATGCCTGGGTGAAGATTTACTTTGGTTATGGTTAATTGGGGTTCTGCATGCCTCACTTATCTGCATATCAGATTCTCTTCTCATGTTCGGAAAATTTCCTGCCATTATTTCTGCAAATATTCTTTGCAGTTCATTCATATTGACCCCTGATTTTTTCATTGATGCCTATCAATCTTATATTGTTTCTCTTGGGATCATCTTGCAGCTGTTGAATTGTTTCCTGGTTCCTTGTAAGCATCCATGCTGTCTTCAAGGTCTGAGAGTCTATCTTCAGCTTCATTCAAGCAGTTTTGCAAGCTTTCAATGAAATTTTTAATTTCCTGAATATCCTTTTGAATCTGTTTCATGCATTTCAATCATGTCTTATATTGTTCATTCAAAGTTTGCATCATTTTCTTATGTTCTTCTATTTTTTATCTTGATCTTCTTTAGATACACACAGCATTTCTTTCATAATAATTGTCATTTCACTTTTTATCTGAGAAATTATTTCTGATCTGATTTCCTCTATAGCTTCATGGAGTTGTTTCTTTACTTCAGTTGCTATCATTTCAGAAAGTTCACTTGTGCTATTTCCACTGTCTTCCATTTCAGTGTCTGTTAGGTTTGTTCTAAGTGGGCTGAAGGACTGAGACAGCATCTTGCTCTTTTGTTTCATCATTTTCCTCTGGGACCTGTGTGGCTGGCCAGGCAGCCTCTCTATTGATTGCATTGGAACACTGTGCTGGGTAGAGCTTCAATCCTCCAGTATCTCCATGGCTAGCCAGGGAACACCCCCCCCCAACTATGATGCCAGAGCCTAATGCTCCGTAGCCTGTGATGCTGGCCATGTGTTCCCCTGATGTACTTTGTTGGGTTGCTCTGGGACGCTGGGCTGGGCAGAGCTTGTATTCTCCCTGCAGCTAGTAGGGGCACACCCCCAGAGCATGTCGCTGGGGCCTAGAACCTGGCTGGGTGGAGTTCAGAACCTCCATAACTGAGGTGGCTAGCAGAGATACACCCCCAGGGTGTGGCGCTGGGGCCTTGAGCCTGGCTGGGTCAAGTTCAGAGCCTCCAGGACCCAGGCAGCTAGGTAGAGTGCACCCTGGAGTGTGGTACCACTGGGACCTTGCATCTGGCTGCAAGGAGTTCAGAGACTCTGGAACATGGGGCTAGCCAGAGCCTACCCCTAGCATATGGTGCCGGGGCCGTGCTCTAGGCTGGGCAGATTTTGGAACTTCCAGGACCTGCTACGTGGTCACACCCCTTGGGGGACATTTTAGATCTAAACCACAGCATGAAGTACCTACCTTCCCCAAACCTAATGTAACCATGAAACTCTATGTTTCCTTTTATTTTTCAAAAAAAAAAAGTTCCTTTGTTTTCAAATGAAAAACAAAAAAAAATTATCTTTAATTGTAGTAAATTGTACGTGACATAAAATTTACCATCTCATCACTTTTAAGTCCACTCTTATGCTTAATATTAAGTATATTCACATTGTTATGCAACCAATTTCAAAAACTTTTTTGTCTTGCAACACTGAAATTCACTACATACTAAAATTAACTCTTCACTTTCCCTTCTGCCCCTGACAAACACCATTCTACTTTCTATCTCTATGCATTTGACTACTCTAGATATCTCATAGAAGTATAATCACGTAGTATTTATCTTTTTGTGATCTGCTTATCTCATTCAGTGTAATGTCCTCAAGATTCATGAAGATGTAGTATGTGTAATACAGTGGCAACTTAATTCATTCTGCGATTCTGGAGAAAATGGCCACATTTGTGCTCATGCGGGATAGATGGGCACAGTTGTATTCATCACCCCACTCAGAGTCCACAAACAAAATCAAAATTTTGCCAAACACTTCTGCTTGCAAATCAAATTATTTGCAAACAAAAGCATTCATAAACTGAGATGCCACTGTAATTTCCCTTCTTTTTAAGGCTGAATAATATCCCATTTCATAGAGATCACGTTTTGCTTATCCACTTATTTCTTTAAGTTTTTCTACCCCTTGGTTAGTGTGAATAATGCTGCTATGGATGTGGCATACAAATATCTCTTCAAGATCCTGCTTTCAATGCTTTTGGATATATAGTCAGAAGTGGGATGCTAGATCTATAGTAATTCTATTTTGAATCTTTCATCCAATTACCATACTATTTTCTGTGGCAGCTGCATGGATCTATATCCCTACCAATAGTGCACAAAAGTGAAACCTTTCTTTAAAAAACGCTTATTAGCATGGAATAAAGTTTGACAAATACCAATCTAGTCCAAATCCATCATCCTGCAAATGAAGAAAGAGAAGCCCAAGAGGTGAGAGACCTGTGCAGTGTTATACAGCTGCTTCCTGGTGAGGCAGGCAGAGGCTCAGCAGGAAACCAACCACTGTGCTAAAGTTGTGGAGAGAATTTGATGCAGAAACCATATGCAGAGGTACAGGCAGCATTCAGTAAGCCAACAGAGAACTGAAATCTCTCAGGGAGGGCAGCAGTGACCTCAGTTACCAGCCTTTATCCTAAAATAGAAAAGAGATGAAGTGGTGTGATTGAACCAATGAATCTAGACCCGTGAGAGCAGGCTGCCCAGCAAGAGCTGACTTGTAGGGGATGTAACTACCACCAAAGCCATAGCATGGAAGGAACAAGGAAAAAATATTCCACTCCTCTCTCCCTTTGCCCATTATTCCCTTGGCCAAAACCAACTGGAAACCAATGCACAGGAGAACAGAGTAGTTAGGGATAAATCCCCAGGGCCAGGGGAGTGCACAAGTAGATGAGAAAGAACAGAGAGGAAAAAGGAAGAATGGGTATTGGAGAGGTGTTACCAGTATAAAGTTTCATGCATAAAGGCTCTTTCACTTGCTGCTACCCAAATCAAAGAAGGGCATTTATTTTGGTTAAAAAAAAGAATTTATTCGTTGGGGTCCACAAATTGTACAATGGGTCTAGGGATGTCCAAAGCTTGTTCTTGTCCTGCCTTTGAGCTAGATTGGAACACAGAAACTACCCATCTTTCTCTAGTCACAGCTGGAAGCCCTAGAGCTAATGACTGCTGTGGGGCTCCCAGGGCAAAATAAGTCCTGCTGAAGACCATAAGGCACTGGGGAAACTATGGATTCCTCATTGCTACCTGTCTCATCCTTATCCTTGTCCTTGCAAGGATGCTCTGATCTTCTTACTAGCCCACTGTAGTCACCACTGCTGTTCCCAGAAACACCCACTGCCCTTCACCCATTGTTCTTGACTCAGATGTAATGAATAAACCCCAAGGTTCTGGTGCCTCATGGCATTTTGCTCCCCCACGAAAACTGGTCATCCCAGATCCCTCCGGCATCCCTATTTTGTCTCTTGCTCTCTTTCTTCCTGCCGTGTGCATAACACTTGGTAGGAGATTGGGGATCCACTGCAGGGGTCCCCAAGAACTGGCACAGTGGAAAAGGTCTCCAATATTTATTCACAGTTAGCTCCCAGGTTATGGAGGGGTTCGACTGCCTCAAATCAGCATCTCACCTTTTACAGGTGTGTTGGGGTCTTTCACAGCAAGGAACAGTGTGGGAGGGGACACAGTGAGAGAGCAGACGTGTTCAGACTGCTTCATCCCTTCCTGGACATAGACCTCTGCCTCCCTTGCCTAAGGAAATGACACTGGACTTGACCTCCTGGTGCCAGCATCTGTGTATTCTGTTCACTCAGCTGGACTGACAAGGAGAAAGCTATTTATGCTTTAGGCCTGAGGAAGTTTGGAGAAGCCATTTGACTCTAAAAGGAAAAAAATTCTAACTTAATTCTAACTCCTCCATTTTGCAGGAGTTGCATTAGCAATATATGGCATCTGACATGGAGGATGTCTATGTGTGGTTTTCTATATTGTGTATCATAGAAAATTAAAACTTCAGAATGCTCATGGCATCAGAAAAAAAATTGAAAACAAAAGAAATTACCAAGAATCTTGTTACCAGATGGAGGGTCCCATGGGCTTCTTTCCATGGTCCTACTTTTCCAAAGAATCAAGCACAAAAAATGCAGAAAGGGGTACATTTATTGAAGGTGGAAGGGAGGTGTGCTTTGCAGGGCAAGAGTGGGCCAGTGAGAAGGCTCATGGTGGCCCAAGGATAAGGGAAGGGGGCCTTTTCTATCCAAAATTCCCAGGTTGGCTTCCGTCTCTTGAGAATAAGGCACTTGGACGTTTGTCCTATCAAAAACTCACTTGGCCTCATGCCAAATTTAAACCATCTACAGAAAAACTTGCTTAGTTTCCTGCCAGATGTAAATGAAGGATTGAAAATAGCATCTTCTGATTGGTCCTGCAAACAGTGCCAGATTCAAATGAAAGATTGAGAATATCGCTTTCGGATTAGTTCTGTGTAAAGTGCGCAGGAGCCGTGGAGTCATTTTGGGTCCTGTGTTCTACACGTGTCCTCTCTTTTCAGGAAACATCTTGCTCAACCTGTTAGCCCTGAGTTTTTGTAATCTTTAACAAGTCCCACCCTGTTTGTTGTCTGGTTGCCTCAGTTCTAATCTCCAGCCTTGATCTCACCACTAACAGACACTCCAGTGGGCATACTTGTTTCTGGGGTATAAGTTGTGGCAAGATAATTTGGGATGAAAAGTTTGGTTTGTTTTCACCATTCTACAGGAGCAGCCCCTGAATGTCTATGTAAGAGGAACCAAGGGCTGAAAGGAAGGCTAGAAATGGATCTTGAAGTCATTCTCACACAGCAATGCTTTGAAAGCACAATGCTTTCAATCAGATGGCTGATGTATTTGGGGACTTTTCTGTGCCTACTGACGGAGATGAGAGACTTGTCATGAATCTGGCATGTGCAGAGATTCATGCATGTTTATTCTAATAAATCTCAGGGGAAAGTCATTTACATGGTAGGCAAAGTTCCCTATCAAGTCGTTCATTGGCAAAACTGCAGAACTGGTGTGAGAGTGGTTGGGAGGAGACAGACTGTATCGTAGAGGTGGAAAGAATGTAAATCGCTGTAGACAAAGGGCAGCCTTTGCCAGATTGTGTCTTCAAGACATCGCCACCACCACGTCTTGTCCTGCTTGCACCTTCTGTGGTGGTGGAATCAGAATCCTTTCTTCTTGCATCCAAGCCAACCTGGACTGCCACCACCAGTACAAGAAGTACAAGTGACTCCAGGGGTCACTTCTGATGCTAGATCTTAACCTCCTCCCTTGACCTTTGTGAATCTGGTGGAGTGAGGAAGCCCAGAGTGGATATGGGAGACCAGCCTCAGGGAAGGACACATAGAGCTATTGAGACTGGTGATCAAGCTGACAGTGAAAGCCATTTGTGTTGGTCTAGATTTTTCCATGCCCATTCCAAGAAAGCCTTTGGGTTTCCTGTCTTCACCAGTCGACTCAGTGAGAATGCTTCTGGAACCTTGTCACTCTTATATCCTGAGGATGGAGAGAAGAAAAAATCAGCACTTGGGAAAGAGGGGGCTACAGAAGGAAGAAAAAAATAAATGAGGGAGAGTACCTTAAACTACAAAACAAGAACAGAGGTAGATGCAGGAACTTACAATATACATCTCTTAAAATGGTCAAGCAAAGTGGCCAGACCAGGGTGGAAATGACTGCTTTTTGTGCCTACAGAGACTAGACTGGGCCCAGGGCACAGCATTTGCCATGATTTCTGTGTCTCTGGTGGTTCAGAAGCAGCAGGGTCAGCAGTGGGTCTTGGCAGTAGGCCTCTTGGGGTGAATCACAGATCTACTTTCACAAATATTATCCCTGCTCGTGATGCCCCAGGACCTTTCTTTGCAGTGGGATATCCCTAAAATGATGAATATTTTTCCAGCCTGAGAAGATGACAGCTTTGGGTTCAATTTCATTTGGTATAAAGAAAAATGTTCTGTGACAGACTGCCAACCCTTCCTATATAAAATTCATAGAAGGGCTGGGGATTTAGCTCAGTGGCAAAGTGCCTGGCATGCACAAGGTCTTGAGTTCAATCCCCAGTACAAAAAAAAAATTCATGGAAATCATTAGAAAGATATTTTTAAAAGTTAGCACATAAATACAGAGTCATGATTGAAAAGAAAAGAAACTTGGGCAAAATCAGAAACTTCTCAGAATCTCTTGCAGTGAGAAAATCATCAAGAATAGTTGAAAGAGGGAAAACTACAGCCCAGGATAAGGGTGTGAGGACTCCACAATCCTTAGGGGTACACCAGGCCCAGAAGGACTGGAATTCAAAAGTGAAAAAAAAAAGAGGTAGATGTCTGAGCAGCCAAAGTGAGGGCAGCCCTGCCACCTCATTGGAAGGAGCATTGACCAGGGATGCAAGTTCACTTCCCACAAGGCAGTGGGGACAAGGGCTCTAGGAGCAAAAATTGCAGGACAGCATCCTGGGTATGACTTAAAGACCAGCCATGGAACACCAAATCTTGACACTCCACAGACCTTGGTCATACTCTCAAAAGCCACTGTGCAGTGGCTGTCTCCTCCCCCTCCACACTCTGTCCCTATACACTTGAAACAGAGCCTCCCGCAGGAATCCTTAACACTTATGCACCATATTGCCCTCAAATATTTGAAGACAGTCAGCATCATAATATAGAAAGAAAATTTTAAAAATAAGTGAAAAAAGAAAATGTTAGTGGAAGAAACAGATTAGAGCATAGAAGAATTCTTTTAAAAGCACATAACAAATATCTCTAAGGATTTAAGGAAATAATATGGGCAATAACAAGAACAGACAGAAAGAACCAATCAAAGCCAGAGAGCAGTAAAATTTTAATTATTGAAATTGAAAATTTAATGTGTGGGTGAAAGAACATTCTCTCCTGAGAAACAACTGAAACCATGGAAATTGTTCAAAATGTAAAACCTTGTAGAATAAATCTAGTTCCAGCAGAGAAGATGAAAAGTAAACAAAACTTACAGAAATAATTGATTAGAATTATTTAGAACTGAAGACACTGGGTCTCTGAAAGAAGCCAGCAAGATAAAAAAATATTCAATTATTCAGACACAACTAAGAATAGAGAACATTTGTTTCCACGTGACTTAACTAATAAGGCCAAGGATACAGACTGCCTATTTCAACATGACTTCATTCTCTGCTCTTGGAAATCCTTACCTAGAAAGATAAGGCTATAAATCAACAAATTACTTCTGTTTATTTTATGAAATTCAGCAAACCAATTTGTCTGGGTAAATACTCTGTGCACCTGAACAAACAGCTTTGCACACATGACGAAAAGTGTTTTCATCTGGGCAAAAAGTTCATTTATCAAACAATTTTTGAATCAATATTTGTTTAGTGTCCCTAGCTTCACTTTATCCACCAATTCTAAACTACTAGTTGTAAATTTCCCCCTCCCAACTTGAAAGACCCACCTTAAATTCCATTAGTTCTATCCCCAGCACCCTATAAATATCATCCCCCAGG